>CAUYQG010054471.1:0-19548 GCA_963574415.1 Tarsius wallacei | reverse complement strand
CGGGTGTGATAGCGCGTGCCTGTAGTTCCAGCTACTTGGAAGGCTGAGGCGGAAGGATCGCCGGAGCCCAGCAGGTCGAGGCTGCGGTGGCCGGGAGCAGCCACTGCACTCCAGTCTGGGCGACTGAGTGAGACTCCAACTCAAAAAAAAAAAAAAGAAAGAAAAGAAAAACAAGTTCTAACCGGCCTCAGTGGCTCAGCCTGTAATCCCGCGCCTCGGGAGGCTGAGGTGAGTGGATTGCCTGAGTCCACAGGTTCGAGACCCACCTGGGCAACTTGGTGAGACCTCATCTCTCCAAAAAATCAAAAAATTAGCCGGGTGTGGTAACGCGCGCCTGTAGTTCCAGCTACTTGGAAGGCTGAGGCGGAAGGATCACCGGAGCCCAGCAGGTTGAGGCAGCGGTGACCGGGAGCGGCCACTGCACCCCAGTCTGGGCGACAGAGTGAGACTTCAACTCAAAAAAAAAAAAAAAAGAAAAGAAAAACAAGCTCTATATCTATATGTAACTTATGCATATAGACATATTGTACATACATATGTGTGCACATATATACATATGCATATATATCTGCTATTTGATTTTGTTTGGGTCTGTAACAAAATCCAGTGGCAGATATATTTTTTCATAGATGTAAACCATTGTTATATTCATTTTATTATTAAAAAGGCATATCGGCCCAAGAAAAATTAGGAACTACATGGCCAAGTCAACAAAAGGCAATTTAGGCATACCTTCATATGCCCTTTGAGACTTATATCTCACCATTCTATTTCTTTCAGATAAAATTGAAGAGAAGAAATCAACAAAGTTTGAAAAATTGCCATGTAGCTTAAATACTGCCATTTACATTTGAACAATGGAAACAGGCGTATTATTTTAGCCAGCATAGGCCTATTCAGAAATTTAGCAGTATATTTGAAGTTCTCAACCTGCAATGAGCTGAGTCCATTTTTTTAAAATGCACCTTGATTCATTTGTAGTTTTCTTTAAAAAAAAATCAGAATCAAGTATGCATTAGTTTTGCCTTTACTTATTTATTCAGCCATTTAACCAATATTCTTTGAGCCACTACTGTCAGACACTCTTCTGTGCACTGAAGAGATAATAATGTACAAGCCAACAATAAAGTAAAAAGTATTAAAAGTCCAACAATAAAGTAAAAAGTATTAAAAGTAGAGGGGAGAATGAGGCTACACAGAAAGATAGGGACTATTACTGTATATAGGATAACTGGAAATGTTTTTCTGAGCTGTGGACTTTGAACAGAAACCCCAGAGAAGGAAGTTGGTAGGCCTTATGAATATTCATGTGGGAAGTGCATCAGGCAAAGGTAAGAGAACGCGCTAGCACCCTGATGGAAGGGTGTATGCTTATCTTATATGAGAGATCTCTAACATATATACATATATGAAAGCTTTCCTTCAAAGTTTTTTTGGGGGGAGTTGGGTTTTTTTTCTCTTTTTCTTTTTAAAATGTATTTCTAGATTCAAGAGGTCCCTGTGCAGGTTTGTTACATACATGTATTGATTGCATGATTGTGAGGTTTGGACTTCTATTGAGTCCATCACCCAAATGGTGAGCATGGTAACAAATGGGCGGTTTTTCAACCCTTTCCCCATCCCTCCTTTCCCCCCTTGGTAATTGGTGTCTGTCGTTCTCACTCCTATGCCCATGTATACTCAGTGGTTTGTTCCCACTTATGGGAACATGCAGTATTCTGTTTCTGTGTTAATCCTCTAGAATGATGGCCTCCAGTTGCATCCATTTTCCTTCAAAGAACATGATTGTACTTTTTTTTGTGGCTATGTAGTATTTCATGGCCCCACACAATTCTGGATAAATACAAGAGGGAGCCCCCAAAATCTCCAGAATTATTTTTTGGAAGGCCGGCCCCTTGTAATAAAGGCTTCCCCTACTAGGTAAGTGTTCTAAGAATCCATCAACATCAGTGCACCAGCTAGCATTGTTGTGAGAGGCTATGCTTGGCTTCAGTGAATTTTTTTGTATGTGACAAACAGGTGACTGGTTCTTCCACCATGGCAATACATTTGCCCACACCCTGCTGAGTGTTCAGCAGTTTTTGACCAAAAAGGCCTGACCCCAGTGCTCCACCTTCCCTATTAACCTGCTCTCCCCAAAGGACTTTTCTTTGTTTGTTTCCCCAAATTATAAAAGTCCTCAAAGGGAAACATTTTGCTGATGTGGAAGAAAAGACCAAAAAATAAAAACGGCAAAAGGTATACAAATTGACAAGTTCAAAAGCTGTTTTGAACCATGGGAAAAGCATCTCCATAAATGTATTGTATCAAACAGAGAGTACTTTGAGGTGACTGCAAGTTTAAACATGTAAAAATAAATACACATTTTTATAAATAAATTCTGAGTTTTGGGGGAGTTCCCCCTCATATTTGACCTAAACGGCATCACTTTTCTTGGAAAAAAGCATCCATCATATACTTTTGTCTGCTTTAACTGCAAAGCAATAGAAACTTAAAAAAAAAAATAGGAGCTTAAATGAGTAGAACACTTTCTTTTCCTCATGTAAGTTGCTATCAGGGAGTTAATATCAGAGACTGGTACAGGGGCCCCATGATAGCATCAAGGTTCAAGCCTCCTACTTGCCTGGCCATTCTTAGTGCTTGGATTTCATCTTCAGACTTATCTCATGGTTACTATGTGGCTATTGTAGCTCTAACCATTTTATCTGCATTCTACGTAGAAAAAGGGGGTAAATCCTTCCCCTATGAATCTTTTATCCAGCTCCCTAGTTCCGTGGTCAGCCTCTGAAGAACTTCTGCACAAGTCTCACCTA
Organism: Tarsius wallacei; assembly: GCA_963574415.1. Taxonomy (NCBI): domain Eukaryota; kingdom Metazoa; phylum Chordata; class Mammalia; order Primates; family Tarsiidae; genus Tarsius; species Tarsius wallacei. The sequence goes on along the minus strand of CAUYQG010054471.1, from coordinate 16,735 downwards.
ACAACTTGTACTTCCATGTCCTTGGGTTAAATCAGTTGAGTTACAGGGCGTTTTATCTGTAAGGAAGGCTAGAAAATGTGTTTTTTTACCTGGATACGTTGCTGTCCTCAGTAAGATTACAGTTCTACCAATAAGAAGGAAGAGGAGAATCAATATCAGGTAGACTCCTAAGACCTGGATCACTTATTAAGAGGTGTAAACAAAGGATTGACCTCCACACTATAACCAAATATGACCTTAAAGGCCTGTCTCTCTGTTAATTATTTGTCTTCTCTCCTTATACAAGACCTTTCTCAATGTCATCTTCACTCACTCTACACCTCTCTGCTTTGAGACTTCACACATTTCTCATAATTTGTAATCTCATCAGGTTGTAATCCCTGAGGAGACCTATAAATAGCATCTCTATTTCTTAAATGGAGAAATAACACAGTGGCAGATGGAAGCAAAATATCATTTTGGTTACTCATAGAGACCAAGGTGAAGGGTATAGTTTCACATTTAACCAGTAGCTAATACTGAACCCCAATATTACGCAGACTGAGCTACTGGCTATAGAAAAAGCTCACTCCCAAGAGGCAAACATGATCAGTTATTTTCACAAATTTACCAAATAAGTCACTCCAAAGCATGGCACTAACTGTCACTGTTGCCTGGAAAGAAACATGAGGAGTAGGGGAGAAGTGTTTTCCCAAGTTTAGTGCTATGTGTTATGCTAGTAACCCCAGGGAGTATGCCTCCTGGAATTTATGCCCTTATGTGTACTCCACCACACACCACTTTGAATCTGCTTCAACCAAAAGAATGAGCCAAGGCTAAGCCTTTAAAAGGGCGCTTGCTTCTTAAATGGCTCTCCTGGCAGTTGTGAGCCATTATATGAGTCCAGCTACCCTGTTGAAGAGGCCATGAGAAAAGACCACTTACAGAGGCATTGGTCCTGAGATCAGAGTGATAATCATTATTGAGCAAGATTACCACTAGTTGCCTTGTCAAAACTCTGAAATGATACCTAGCCTTCTTTCATAATAATCTAAAATTGCCATTTTTATATTTATCTATCAACTGCAGTCTCCCCTCTATCTTGTGCAACACCAGGTCATTTTTTTCTTACTTGCTGACTCTTAGGAGTTCTTGAGAAAGCCATTCCTACTTTAAACAGTGAAATTCCTTCTTACCTACATTGTGCTTTTCTTCTTTCCTTTCTCATTCCTTCCATTTTTCTGCTTCCAATAAGAAGGTTCACCAAATCCTGAATGCAAGACCCTAATATTTGGCAATAACCTAACATTTCATAAGCTTGAATTGCACACATTGGTTAGTATGCGTCACATAGATGACAAAGTTGAGATCCAGTATCTTTCCACTTTTCCCCTTGCTTCTGTTGAGTAGTCCATTGAAAACTGACTGCCTTCATAGCTAGGCATGTAGCATCAAACACAAGAACAATCTGCAAATTATCTCTGTGCAGAGCTAGATCCCGTGAACCTCAGAAAGAGTTTTGACCCAGATTTCCTCATCATATGTCAGAGAAATGCAACATTTAGGGTCCAAATTTTGATAATATTAAGCTAAAATATTTTTCTGAGTTGATGGTTCCTGGATTCATTCTGGGCTGGCTTAAGCAGGGACAGGAGGCAAAGTGCCTAAGCCCAAATTACCTTCAGAGGTCCATGAAAATGCTTTATTTTTTTAATCAGAAAAAAAAACTATGGTTGAAGGAAATGTTTTAATATATAATATTGAGATATTCATCTTGATGCCAATGCCATAGTAAAATATAATTTTTTACTTTTTTATGGTGTAAGAAATCCAAAAAGGCAAAAGTGCCTAGAGCCCATGAAAGTCATAATGTAACCCAAGATGTATTAGGCTAACTGTTCTCAAAATGTAGGAAGCATAAAAATTTCCGGGGATGCTTTATTTATAATCCTGATTCAGCTGCAATAGCAGTGATTCTGTTAAGCAGGGCTAGAATAAATCTCAGGAACCTGCATTCTTAATGAGCAATTTAGGTAATTCTAGTACACGCTGAATTAGGGGAAAACAAAAAGAGTAAAATCAGAAATACTGAAAGTTTCTGCCTCCGTGTAGGAGGGTTGAGGGATGGGACAAATGAGATATGAGTATGTTGCTTTTGGTTATATCTCTTCTGTCCTAAATGATTTGTTCACATCATATGGCTAGCATTAAACAGCAGCTACCTGCCATTCCCTCTGTGGATAGACTATTCTGCAGGGAAGGAGCACAATTTGTTGACTACAAGAAAACCACTTATGACTGTACACTGGCAAAACAAGACATATCAGGGTAGCCTTGAAAACAGCTGAGAGTCCAGTATTTCATACACATTGAAGCTGTTTCTAGGTATAAATGGAGCCAACAGGGTAGATGATTAAAATGCTAAACAAAAAGCAAAAGAATGGAGGCTTCAGAATGAGAAGATAGAAAGATTCTTTATTGTTCATTTTAAATCTTGTTAGATGCTTTCATTTCCCTAAAAGAAGGGTGAAATCAAGACATACAAGGCAAAGAGAAAATAAGAATTTAGTTGGAATGACTGTTGTTGGAACGATCTCCCTATGACCCGTGCACTTACTAAGTAAGATAAATCAAAGACCCAGCAGAGATGGGGTACTCTCCATATGCAAGTATTTAAGGTCTCCATCCGACTGCTCACTAGTGATAGGGGGCATACCAGTTTCCTTCTGCAGCATGTGTCTGATGTTTTGGAGAGTTGCAACTTATTAAAAAGTTCAAAGAGATTACTCAGTTTCCAGCCAAGCTGGTTATACACGGGCCAGTAAGTTATTTAATTAAGACGATTGGAATGTCCACCAAAGGATTTATCAGTGGGCAGGGCCTGAACGAAGCTAGAAATCTTACCCCATTATAAATAGTAATATCTTCCCCAGGAGACACCATGATGTGTATTCTACAGCATGAACTGGCGTTATTGGTTATTCTCTCCAAGTCCTGGGAAGCAAAATCCAGTGCTTTGTGATTGCAAAGTACCTCATAACATTCATTATTTTATCTTCACAACAAGCCTGTTGGGCAGCCTGGGGATGCGATTCCCATTTTACACAGGAGGAAACAATCAGAGAGAGATTAAGTAACTCACCCAATGTTCCAGAATGAAAGAGGATAGACAGACAAGTCCAATTTGGGCTGTGAATTTCCAGCACATCGTTTCGTTCATTGCCTTGCTCACCTAAAACCCCAAAATAAATCTGACTGGTCTGAACACTTAAAGATATCATAATCAGTTAAATTAAAGATGTCTTGATAGACAGAAATGCTATTTCCTGTCCACCTCCGTCCCTGTGGACATGTTCTGTGAAATTTCTTTTCCCAAGGACAGTGTTGATTTAATTGGAAAGAACTGTGTTCTCGTTTCCTATTTTGGCTACCACAGTAGCCCTAGCCATATGCACAGTGGCCATCTGGAAAAATCCGTTCCTAACTTCAGGGAGTATTGCATCACTTTGCCCTGAAACTGTTTACCCACTGGCTCTGCTCTTCATTTTTAGAAGCAGTGTGATTTCTGCTTGGATTTACTTGAGATTCTGCCTAATAACCAAAACAAACAATGGTGCATAAGCCTCCATGGAGAATCTGCACACAGATTTAGAGAATTCTCTCCCAGTGCTGCGCTATAATTTCTTCCCTTTTTTCAGTTTTGGTTTTTTATCAACAGTGGTTGGAGTCAGCCTTTGTTCCACGTATTCACGACTACAAGCCTTGCTATATATTTTTTTCTTCTCTTTTTTTGCCTGATTAAGAAATACTCAAAGGTATAATCAGGTCCTTCCACAGTATTTAATTAGCCATAATTAAAAGACATCTACACAAAGCACAGTGTTTTCAAAGTCTTTTCTTCTGTTACATTGTTAATGAATTAAGAAATTAATTGGCATTGTGAGTTACCATAGAAAATGTCACCGAGGAAATTTTAACTGTCTTATAAAATTATCCTTTTTTGTAAATCATGTTCTGTCAGTTTTAAATTCAATGTCATTACCAACCATTAAAATTTTTTCAAAAAGCCACAACATAAGAATGGTGAAAAGAGAAAGATAAAGGGGTAAAAAATGTTCCCGTAGATCCATATTCTGGTAAAAGCGTTTAAAATGATCAACTCTCCAAGCTATCCCACTAGGTTTTAGAGATATTTTTAATCTCCAAATGTTTTAGAGATGATGGGAAAGGTGGGCATGAAAGCCAGGGGAAGAAGATACACTATTTTCTTACCTACAAATCTGACTTTGTTGCTTAATAATATATATGGAAATATTATTATACATATTCTAGCAACAATAAAAAGGTCTCAGGAAGGGAAGTTAAATTAAAACTCTGGAAGATAACATCTTGTGTTTTCATCTTTAGTCTTTCACAAGGCTGTTTTCTATAGACTTGTTTAAAATATATCCTTTCACTTTAAATGATGCATAGTGATTTTTATTTAGGCAATAATATATGAGGTTAAATAAGTATGACAGATGAAGAATTTACATCTTTAGCATGTGTAAAGCTTTTATAAATCTAAAAGATAATACAAAAAATACCAATGATGGTGAAAAAGAGATGAACAATCAGAATCACACATAAACATTAATTAGATCAAAGAAATACAAATCAAATCAGAGAGCTCTGAACTCCTATATCATTATTAAGAATTTCTTAAAATCTGAATGCCCAGTGTTTGGAGACACTATGATAAAATGGATATTCTGATCCATTGCCATTGGGACAAGTTGGCCTATCTTCCTGCAGCACAATTTAGCTATATGTACAAAAACCTTCAGAAATTATCACTCAGTAATTGTACTTAGGATTTTTCAAAAAAGAAATGTTCAAAGATGAAGGAAAGAAGTTACATAGTAGGTTATTTATCACGGCAAATATCATAGTAACTTTGTAATATCAAAAAAGTTAGAAGTAATATAAATTCCAAAAGAAAAGTTTAAAATATGCGTTAATCACCCGTTTAGTTGAATATTATGCAGCCAATAAAAATATTTCTGAATAATATATGATGTCTGGTACAATGTTTTGTAAACAATAAAGTATAAATTATATTATTCATTTTTAAAATCTGTGTCTAAATAGAAAAAGAACAGTAGGGGAAAATTAAAATATTAACAGAGGTTATGTCTAAAATTTTGTCCACTAATTTTTATAAAATGTTATATTTTATGATTACAAAATATAAACTTGATCTTATAAAACAAGGTCAGAATCAATATAATCTTTGAAGCAACATATACTGGGGCACAAGCATGTTTTAAAAATAAGAATTACAAAATATTTTTCAAATATGTGAATTTTTGCCACAAATGTAACTTAGAATATTTATAGTATTTAACCTGTTATCTGGAGACTTTAATGACTCAATGTTCAAACCATAGCTATTTTAACATTGTTAAGGAATTCTCTAATAAGTTTAGAAGACAAATGAGATTATCTACTCAACATAATCAGATAGAGTTTAATTTCTAATTAAATTTTATTTTCAGTTCTTTATTCTGTGTTAAACAATTCAGAAATCCACTAATGAATGAATTGACAGAAAAATTGCATGTATAGAGTGATCATAGACCTAAAGGATTGTTATTAATAATCACTTATATATTATTACATTTGACCCTCTTATTTGTAAATAGTAATAATATTTTTCTGATTAAGTATACACAGCAAATTGGTGACATTATCCTTGGCAAGTCAGTGATGGAATCAAGACTTTATACCCATGGTTTCTAATCTTAGACTGAAATCCAGGATTTGTGATGATGTACATTCTTTCACCCCCAAATTATTATCGCTTATGTAGTCATGTGATCCTGTCAAAAATATTTGCTCTATAACATCATCCATAACTAGTGAGTTTGATGACAACATGTATTTCTATTGAACAGCCTTGGAGACATAGTCAGGAGCTGGAAGTGGGCTCAGGTTTCCACGAGATGGTGTGTAGCCTGCTTCTCTCCTCGTAATTGAGTTTCAAAAAAATTTACTGCAATTTGCCACATTTTTATTTAATATAATTCAAGCAAAATCTTCTATAAAATATATCCATATCATTTAGAATGCCAATTCATGTAAGGGTTTAAAATGTTATTACTTTTCATGGTAAGCTTATTTCTATTTCTTATTCCACAACTATCAAAATTCTCTCTGGATTCCCCATTTGATAAGATACAGATACTAATATCCCTTCCTTTCCTTTCATCTGACAATTCCCTGTCTCCTCCCATGCATCTATTTCTACTTTTATTGTCAAGATTGGTAACACTTATCTCTCTGCCCAGCTTTGTTCATAGGATGATTCTAAATGATGGAACTTTATAAACAGGTTACTGACAATATAATTTATCTTTCACTAATAACCAAGTACAATCATTTTTTTCTTCCTATATAACTGGTGTGTGTTAGTCTTATCCTGGAGTTTCCCATTTCTTTTTCCCCTTATTTTTCCATGTTTTCATCAACGTTCTTAACTTTTCTTCTAATACTTTCATGAATTTTTTTTTAAATGAATTGTAAGTCAGGCATGGGGGCTCACACCTGTAATCTCAACACTATGGGAGGCTGAGATGAAAGGACTGCTTGAGCCCAGGAATTCAAGATCAGCCTAGGCAACATAATAAGACTTTGTCTCTACAAAAAAAAAATAGCCTGGCATGGTGGCATGAACCTGCAGTCTTAGCTACTCAAGAGGCTGAGGCAGAAGGATTGCCTGAACACAGGAGGCCATGGCTGCGGTGAGCTGTGATCATGCCACTGCACTCCAGTCTGAGGAACAAATTGAGACTCTGACTCAAAAAACAAAAGCAAAAAAACTGTTTTAAATTCTGAGCAATCTTTCAAATTCTTAGATGTTGGTTTTTACATAATATCCTGTTATTTTCTAATGCAGGTTTTTGTTCTGCAAATCTATTTGAGAATTTAATCTGAATTTTATTTAGAAAGTTCTGACCCTTTCCCTGAAAGAATTCTATTTCTTAATGGTTTTTCTTCTTTTTTTTCCCCCTCCCTCCCTCTCTCCCTCACTTCCTCTCTACTTCCTTCCTTCTTTTCCTCCCTTCTTCCCTGTCTCCCTGCCTGCCTTACCTGCCTGCCTTGTCCAGCCTTGCCTTGTCTTGCCTTTTGCTTTCATTTTCTGGGTATAGCAAACCACAGGATCCTTGCATCTCTCTGGAATCACTGTGAGGCAAGTTTTCAGAGTTCCTCAGTGAAATTCAGCTCCAGTTGCACACAGGCTTGAGAATGCATCTCTTTCCCTTTCTGGTCTCACTTCCCCACTTTCCCATTGACATTTCTAGAGATCAATTTCCATATAAACTGCTTGCATCTAAACTAAGACAGTGAATTTTCTAACATGTATATGATCGTGTTCATGTTTAAGCATGACAGACTTGAGTACGTGGAAATAAGACTATTTTGGTGGAAGATTTCTACTTAACATTTAGATTGATCTGCTCTTAAACATTAATACCTATGCTAGCTATCTTAGTATTGAGCTGCCCATACACCGCCTGAAACAATTTTTTTTTTATTTTTGTAAAGAAAAACGTTGTTACTTTAAAAAAAAATTGTGTTTGTGGTTGACGTTGCATTGTCTAGGAGGTAAATGCCTTGACTCCTGAATATTCCAGATTTGGGAGGGTAAGGATGGTAGAGAGAATACAGTTGATTTAAAGACAGCCATGCTCAATTATCCGCTTCCTCACTGTCTCCCAAGTCTTCTTGGTGTTTATGAGAAGTGAATTGCTTTGGGGTCCTGCAGGGTATATTGACTCTCTGCTTAGCTGCAACCCCTTACTGCATAATTTCAGCAATCACTTTCTCTATCCCAGTTTACAGCTCACTTATTTTCCTTCTAAGAGATAGTTATTGGAATTTCCTGCTGATAATGGCTCCCCACCTAGTCTCTTCATGATGTGGAGTTATACAGTTTTTAATCAATTACTTTACTATCAATTTAAGGATGGCCTTCGGAAGGAAAGGAAAGGAGTGTGATCAGAATGCCATACTAAAATGAAAGTTGGATGTTTTTATAAATGAAGTTATTGGCAAAATATACTTTATGTAACTATGAACTAATAAAATAAGATCCTGTTTGAAACTCTAGGATTATAAAATATATAAGATTTTGGTATAGAAGCACCCTGTTCAGTGTTGACAGCCCTTACTTTTTAATTAAATCTCTGTTATATCCCAAGTTTCATTGTAATTTTATTTTGCTTCTTTCTTCAGAATCAAAAAGCCATTTGATACTCATTTTGAAAATTTTTGAGTCCTAATAACTTATTAATGGGATCCAGATGTAAGCTGAATTGACTAGCAGAGATTGTGATGATCAATTATGTTTGTCTTCTGGGCTCTCTGTGGCTCTGCTGAAATGTTTAGAAATTACAATTTATTCCCTTTATGCATTAATTATTATGCATTAAATATTTAATTCATTTACATGTTATCTGGTCCCTATTTTTGGAGCTGCTTTCTGTATTCCAGAAAGTCTCCACATTACTTCTAGTTTCTCCCTCATATTATATCCTCAATTTCTCCTTCTAGGAAAGGCAGACAAGGTAATTTGTGGTTCAGAGTGCACCCACAGAGTACATTGCCTGGCACTTATTTATTTCCTAACAGAAAATTACTAAATAAATTAACGAATCCTAAAAGAGCTCTACCCTTGGCCCATGTGGTAAGCAGAATAATGGCACCCCTGAGTGGTCCACATTCTTATCTCCAGAACCTGTAAATATGCTACCTTACATGGCAAGAGGCACTTTACAAATCTAATTATGATTATGGACCTGGACATGGGAAGATTATAATGAATTTATTCACCAATGTAATACCTTGAACTTACATGTAAATATTTTTAAAGTAACCAGGAAATGAAAATGTGTGACCGCACTTCTATGAACTGAATTGTGTTCTCCCAAAATTTACGCTGAAGCCCTAATCCTCAAGGTGAAAGATAATTAAGGCTAAACGAGGTCATAAGGATGGGGATTTAATGCAATAAGACTTCTTTAAGAAGAAGAGAAAGAGAGCTCTCGGTCTCTTTTTCTCTCTCTGCCATGTGAGGATTTAGGGAGAAGGTGGCCATCTGCAAACCAGGAAAGAAGTCCTCATCAGAAGTCAAGCCAGCCATCATCTTGATCTTGGACTTCCAATTTTCTAGAACTGAAAGAAATAAATGTCTTTTGTTTAAGACATCCAATGATTCTTTGTTATGGCAACCTGGGCATACTAACACACACACATAGAAAAGATACTTATGCACAGTTCTCCATAAGAAGTATATTATTTCATGAGCTCCTTCATTATTTAAACTATAAGTTGAATTGGATAAAATAGTAGCTACACACACACACACACACACACACACACACACACACACACACGATATTTCTGGTCACATTGCCGATGAGTCATGAATTCAATGCTTATTCTTGCCATTTGTGTTTCTTTTTTTGAGACATATTATTTATGAACCATTCCTCGCTCACAAACGAACTATCAATTTCACTTTATCTCATTTGATTATAGTCTTGATCTCATTTGATTATGTTTTCAGATAATGCACGCAAAAGGGATTAAAATGAATTTTTCTTTCTACAATGAATTTGCTGGGAAACAACATGTGCTACCTGCCCAAGCAAAAATAGGCCAGCAGTTCTTTTATTTGCCAAGTTCACTACACCATCAGGGTACCTATACTACTGTGAGGTGGTAAGAACCATTTACATTTCAAAATTATCACTTTCTAAAAATTATTGTGTCAATGTGACAGGTAGCTGCTGATGAACAATAGAATTTGTGCTACAAATCAACGACCACATGTAAAATTCAAGAGTAGATGCATTAAATTAAACACCTAAGAATTTCAAACCTAAAAGCTGTCAAAAGTAACAGTTAGTTACTCCATACAGCAGTGATAGACCATAAGAAGAATGTATAAGTGGATGTAACTGGAAACAGAATCATTTATGACTTTATGTATCAAGGTTGGCATGATGAATTATAGCTAGAAGTAAAATGATCACATAAACTACAGTAAGTGAAATATGTGCTAAGAAGTTCCTCTTGAAACGTCACTGGTTTTTCAAGGCTGACTCCTTAAAGAAACCACTGAAACTCTGATGATTTTCAAGGATCTACTGTAGTGGCAATCCAACTGTAATGAATAGACAAAGACCAGCACAGCCCTATTGAATTAGGAAGGTTGCATCTTGGTCATTAAGTTTAGTTAGAGAAAAGATTATTGCACAGCTACAACAATGGAACCTTAGAACAAGCTTAGTACTCGTAGTAATCTTTTAGAAATGAATGTCATTTTGGTCAGATAAGTGATTGCTGTCAGATCCTGGAGACCCTGAATCATTCTACACACTAGACCTTTACCCTGACCTTCAAGCTGTACTTCCTCTTGAAATGCAATCAATCAGCACTCTCAATCAGGAACTTCCTATAGCATTATGCAAGCCAGGCTAATGTGTGTGTGAATTGATTATTGAATGATGTTTAAAATGCTGAAATAACAGTCCTGAGCAGTGCTTCCAAAGATATACAAAGGATGATTCATTTTCCCACTAGGCAAGAACCAGAGAAAGAAAGGTTCTCATCTGACATTTAATCTTCAGGGAACAAATTACAAACATTTAAATGTGACAGAGAAGATTTTCACTATCACGGTTCCTTAGAAACTGTGACATGAATGAAACAGAGTCCAGTGTCTGTGGCCATATCTGTTATTTATTCATTCACTTATGCATTCAAATATTCAACATAGAATGTGGAGGATCTATTCAATGTCAAGTAAAGCTTGCTGTTGGTGGTCCTATTGAGTCATGTATCTTTCCTTCATGGAATAAAGGATCTTCAAGTTAGGGGAAAAACTTACAAGTTATATAGAATAGAAGCCTCAATCCAATGCAAGAGTATCATTTTAGCATCCCTAGCAAGGGGTCATCAAGTGTCTGGTTAAGTCTTTCAGAAAATACTCAAGACAAATTCTCAGATGAATGAAATCTGTCCTGCAGTGTGATCACTAGAAGCCAACCATCTTGCTCTCTGCCAGTCACGTGGCATGTTCAGCTCAGTCAGCAACTTGAAGGGAAGCTGGGGGCCTGGAGGAGTTCTTGGGAATGACAGCAGGATATTGGTGGAGCAACCGTCTTTGGCTTTGGGTTTTATTTATCAACGAGAACTGATTGATGGTTCTCATCTGACATTTAATACATATATATATATATACACTCATGCTAATGGCTTCGTCTTTACAGCTATAAGTGTAATGTCATATTAATGTGAATAAGCAGTTGTTAAGGTTCATATCAAGGAGTTTTTTTTCTGTAATCATTTACTTAACATTTTAATTTTTCCCACTCCAACCTCCCAACTAAAATTGTTTAATAATAATCTCTGTTAATATAAGACATAGACAGAAAGCACCTGTATTGTGCCAAGTGTAAATAAGAGAAACAGAAAAGCATCAATGCCTGATCTTTAGGTATATTTTTCTTACTCTTTCTTGACAAATTTCCATGTAACAGAGTAAAATATGATAGTTTAATATCAGGGCAAATTTGTGTAAGCATATTTGAAATCTACATTTTCATTCATTTTAATATTTGTCTAGATACAGCTATAAATACAGACATTGATAGATAGGTAGATAGATAGATAGACAGACAGACAGACAGATAGATATATAGATAGATAGATAAATATAGATAGATAATGAAATGGTAATGAACTAAGCTACTTTTACAATTGAATCCCATCCTCCACTTCAGAATACTCAGTTGCTAAAAGGCTACATTTTGCTCAACAGAGTAGTAGGAGGAAATCATATTTTTGTCATTCCGTGACCTAGAGCAATAGGATTTTAAGTGCTCATAGCACTTTACCTAGAAATTCGTTATTGGGTCAACAGCACATGAGCTAGTGATGAGAAAAAGAGGGCTGGATCCTGTAAATACATACACATGTTTGAACACTGGTAGTCACTTTTTGGTGAAAATGCGTTATTCCAAAATTGGCATAATCACAGTTTCCACCTCGTTTATGACCAGCATAAAAAATTGCATAAAATATCACGCACAGCTGTAGTCTGAAGGAAGATTCAATTTGGGCTTTGTGCAGACTTGACTTGCTGCCAGTGCAGTTCCATACATCATCTAGGGCTGCATTTAAAAGGATAAAATACAGTTTTAATTCCTGTGGCAAATTTATTTTTTCAAGGAGAGATAAAAATGTTAAAATAGATCATAAAAAGCATTAAGTCCTTCCCTGCCCCCACCGAGTCCATCTTTTGTTAATATAATGTTAAAGGGTTAGCAAAAGATGGGAACGTCATAAAATTAAAGGTTAGGATTGCAGCCCTATCTATCCTCAGAAGAAGAAGGCATCTGGTGTGATTGCATACTCCTTTTTTAATATTTAGACAGCCTCACTGGGAATATGATATGTGAACAACCTCAAACATCCCTGCTGGTTTCTTTGAGAAATCTCAAAGGCCACAGTGATGGAGAACAGCATGGGCAAGTGACTGAGGAAAGACAACGTTTTCATCTGAAACCCAAAAGCACAATATAGCACACGGCTTGACAAGGAGATTTTCTCCACCCCTGTGGAGGAGAGGGTTGACTTCTAGCATCCTATGTGCTGCCGCATCCCAGCATCTTCCAATCTCAAGAGCTTTAAAGGGCCAGCTGCTTTGTTTTCCAAGTGGGGTCCGCATGATTAATTATTGACTGAACCAGACTTCGATTCTCTGGAAGTTGAAGACTTTCTACCTCTTATGTTGACTTCAGAAGTGTGTGGCACCTGTAGGAATTAGTGGGAATGTCCACTGACACTGTAGGTGAAAACTTCTTATTTTTTAGTTGATAGTGTACTGGAAGCCAGTTTGTACAGACTCTTGAGAGTTGCTTGTTTTCATCTCTCCCTGACTCACATTCAGTGACTTCATGCTGATAACTTGGAATTAGCCATGGTGGGAGTATTTACACCACAGAAATTGGCAAATGCTACAAATCAGGGCTCCCTCCCACTCCCTGCATAGACATTTACCAACACAACACTCCCCTTATTACGCCACCCCAGGAGTTAGCTTATTAGGCAAAATGCTGCTTCCGCCTATCAACCCTCTTCTCCCACCTCACAAGCTCCAGTTATTTTTACGGCACAGCTTGCCAGGAACTGCTATGAGACTTCTTCAAGACCCAAGACCGTAAGGAATCTTGAGAATCACCTGTTTCCAGGGTTTAGGATTACACCTGGACACCTGAAGTCAGCAGACACCAGAGTAAACAGTTTTGTCACTAATTTATAGAAAGTTCATAGCTTGATAGTTTAGTCAGCACTTGAAATTCCAAAGATTTATTTCTTTTAATCTAAAGAGTACATTTATATCTTTTGTTTATATAGATTACGTGCAGTTTATCATTAAGCAAAATTTTACTGCAGGAGAAAAAGGTTTTTGAAATTTAGAAAGGAAGCTGGGAAGAAATGTATATAGAGCTGATTCAGCTGCAACCAGAAAGGTCTTTCCTACCAACAAGAGGCAAGAAAATATGGTCATAAGCCCTTTAGGGCATGGGAGACTTAAGTTTGATCCCAAGTCTGACAACTATGAGCTTTTTGATCTTATACAAGTTAGACTAACTTCTTTAAGCCTCACTTTCTTCATACAAAATGAAAAAAAGGTAATATCTGGGTTATTGCAAGGATTAAATAAAGTGAAGCACACTAGACTCTATCTTCTCTTGCCTACTCAAGAATTTTGCTCTGGCAATCCTTCACTCTCACTCTCATTCTTACATTTCTCTTTCTCTTGCATTAGCAATTTTTTTATCTCTCCTCAGAATTTTATACCCTACCACTCAGATGACCACCACTGATCTTGTCTAGGTTGTCAGTAACCTCCATATATCTAAATACATCAAGCAAATCTTTGCCCTCATCTTCCCTGACTTAGTAATAACACAGCTAATCAAACCCTCCTTCTTAAAATACTTTATTGACTTGGCTTTCTTTTTTCTTTTTTTTTATAAGTATTTTATTTTATTTTAAAAGTGCGGGGTACAAATGAGGGTTAGGCACATACATAGTCATCATGCAGGTAAAGTATGGGTAACCTTATTGGTGTTATGTGCTCCCCCCTCCCCTGACAGTGTCCCACTACTGCCAATCCCTTTCTTATGGTATTAAGATAAATGTTCAGGATCCACTTATAAGGGAGTACGTGCAACACTCAGATTTTTGTTTCTGTGATTAATCATTGAGTATTATAGATCCATCCAGGTTGCTGCAAAGTTCATAATTTTGTTTTTCTTTATGACTGTATAGTATCCCATCGTGTAAATGTACCACATTTTCTTTATCCAGTCTACTTTTGTTGGGCAGCATGGTTGGTTCCATGTTTTTTGTTGTTGTCGTTGTATTTTGTTTTGTTTTCTACTTTCTTTCTTTTTCTCTTTATTATAAAGATGTGGGGTACAATTCAGGGTTAGGTATACAAACATTGATCATGCAGGTACCCCTTGGCTTTCAATACTCCAGACTCTCAAGGCTTCCTTCCTACATGAAAGGCATTACCCGTTCCAGGGGTCTAAGAGCTATAAAGGAGCACTACATGGCAGATGGTAGTAGGGTTACTGAATCCTAGTGAGAAAGGTGGAAATGCTGCAAGTAAGACATGAGAAGGAAATATACAGGCCAGTGGTTTTCAATTTTGACAGCATATTTGAATTGCTTGGAGAGTTTTGGAAGTCATGTTGCCCCAGCCACACTAAGTAAATCAAAATCTTAAAAGGTGAGACCCAGGTGTTTGTCTTTCTTAAGGCTCCTTTGGTGATTACATTGTGAGACCAACATTGAGAAACACTGATTTAGGTGCAAGAAGAGAAGTAAAAAGAGATCCCGGGAGGAGGAAGGAAGTTGGTTTTTGTTTTTTGGTTTTTTTTTTTTTGAGTCAGAGTCTCACTCTGTCGCCCAGACTGGAGTGCAGTGGCACGCTCCCGGCCACCGCAGCCTTGACCTGCTGGGTTCCGGCGATCCTTCCGCCTCAGCCTTTCAAGTAGCTGGAACTACAGGTGCATGCTACCATGCCCAACTAGTTTTTGATTTATTGTAGAGATGAGGTCTCGCCAAGTTGCCCAGGTGAGTCTCAAACCTGCGGGCTCAGGAAATTCACTCACCTCAGCCTCCCAAGGCATGGGATTGCAGGCTGAGCCACCGAGCCCGGCTGGAAGGAAGTATTTTATAGAAAGTCTCCATGGGGAGGTAGTGGATAAATGAACACAAAAGACTAAAAAGGATTAATGACACCGAGGCAACGAAAGTAAGAATATAATACTTGTATATTGTATAATGATGATAATATAAGGCATAATATTATTTTAAATATGTCATAAAAGACTTTATAAAGTACTATTTGAGAGACTTCAAGCAAAGGGAGCTGGTTTGGATTCCTGAGAAAGCATCTAAAGATGAAAATTATGAGAAATAGTATTACACGTCATATGATAGAAAGACTTGAGTCAGCTTGGCTGAATTTAAATTCCTCTTTTACCACTTTCTTGACCTAGGGTAAGAGGCCTTAGTTTTCTCATCTGTAATACTTTTAAAAATATAATAATAAACTTATTTATATGTTTCTTGGAAGATTAATTTAGATAACATATAAGACACTTAGAACAACAGTTGGCATATAATAAACAAACATTATATTATGGTGTTGATGATGATGATACAAGTCTTTGGCAAAAGTGGAGGAAATTAAGTTGAGAAGTAGGCTCAAAGATAGGGCTTTCAATTTAGGAGACCCAAGAGAGATGCTAAGCTAAGCTTCCTTACTACAACAAGAACTAGCACAAGAAACATTGTGAATTTAGAGGAAATCACTTTTATGTTCTAAATTGCAATCCAAACATTAGACTTCACGTTGGATAACGTACTTCTACAATGCCCTCAAACTTTTAAGGTGGGTATCCACTTTATTTGCACATGCCCATCAGAGAGCATATCAGATCTTACTGGAAGCTCAATGTTTCTCACTCTCAGCACAGTAATGTAAGGTTTGGCTGCAATGAGCATTGTGGCAAAAAGCAGGTTTGCAGATTGCTTGTGAAAGCTTCTGTTCTTTTGAAAAACCTTGACATGAAAACCACGCTGATTTGCTCGTAATCAGTGTGATCAAAGAACAACGGGAAGAGGGATACATGTGTGTCTGGAATCACAAAGCCTGTCCTTGGTCAAATCTTGTCCTTCCATTTGGAATTTCTTTTTTTTTTAATTTTAAAGATGTGGGGTACAATTCAGGTCATTGTACAGGTAAAGTTTGGGCCTCACTTTGGTACCCACTTCAACTGGTTTGAGATTAGGTACCCTTATTGATGAAGTGTGCCACCCCCACCCCTGGCAGTTTCCCACTACTGCCAATCCCTTTCTTATAGTATCATGTTCATTGTTCAGGGCCTGCTTATGAGTGAGAACATGTAGTACTCAGTTCTTTGTTTCTGTGACAGATCACTCAGTATTATAGACTCTAAGTCCATCCAAGTTGCTGTGCAGTTCATAATTTTTTCCTTCTTTATGGCTGCATAATATTCCATTGTGTATATGTACTTTTTTTTATCCAGTACTTTTGATGGGCTGCATGGTTGGTTCCATGCTTTTGTTATGGTGAATAATGCTGCAATAAACATGCATGTGC
>CAUYQG010054470.1:0-13141 GCA_963574415.1 Tarsius wallacei | reverse complement strand
GGTTAACCTCTGTTATGGGATTTTCTTCCTCATACCTGAAAGAATATCTGGTGGGTGGGGGACGCCCCTCACACACCTGGCTTTGTGTTCACGTGAAGGGCGTGTAAGTCTGACTGCAAAATTTGGGTATAAAAGCCCACTCAATATAGGCTTCTGCTCAATCCATTTGAACAGTGGTCCATTCTCTTTCTTTCTCTTTCTTTCTCTTCCTTTCTCTTTCTTTCTCTCTATTCTATCTCTTCTGCAGAATTGGCTCCTGCACTAGACAGGAGTCTAATCTCTTTGTTCCCCAGGAATAATCGCCGACGCCACCACACCTTTCCAGGGACACTCTAAACCTCTCCGCGGCGGCTGGTCCCCCACATTTCTTTGTATAGACATGTATTTATATAGACATCATTATGTATGCACATACACCTCAATAAACATGTATACACACCCACCTTACTCAGTAGTGAAAACTTGACTTAAAAGATGTAATTTTCTTTCATAAGTGCAGATTCTTCCATGCATACCTATGTGTGTCTCTGCAGCACTTCTTTTCTGGTGTTAATTCACCATATTGACTTAAATCTTTTAAGCCCAGTGGAGTTCTGTATGTCTTAGATAATGTAGTCCTAACAGATGAGGGCACCTGGGGCGCAGCTGCTAACTACCACTATATCACAATTATGTTTGGTTGTAGCTATAATTACCTATATTATAGCGATTTGTTTCTAGGTCTGCAAAGTCTGTATAAAGATTTGATGTCCTATCATAGCTACAGAATTCTGAATATACATTTTTTCAACACCATTTTTGGGGGGGTTATATATAAGTAGAAACATTCAGTTTAAGTTATATAAGTGACAAAGTTGTGGTTAAGATTTTTATGAGTCTGGGTAAAATTGTGTTTAATAGGTTAGGAGCTGCCTATGGATGAAAAGGGTCTTTTCTGTTCAATCTGGTGACTCCCATTAACTAACCAATGTTCCTCCAGGGGCAAAGAGCTTGGGTCAGGTCATTCTAGGATTTATTTTTTTTTTTTTTTAAATCACTTTCTTTCCTACAATGTTCAAAAAACTATTTTTCATCTTTGTTTCTCTCTGCATACTTAGTGAAGACATATGTAAAAATCAAAGAAGTTTGATTTTACAGAAACCAAATGAGGCTAAACTGCCTGTAAATTAGTTGAAAAGATAGACTTAAGATGCATACTTACTGGTTCTAATCCCAGCTCTGCCATTTCCTAGGGGTGTTACCTGAGCAAATTACCCAAATCTCTTTGCTTTGGTTTCCTCGCCATAGCAGGAGGAACTCTACCTCTGGTTTGTTGTGTGTTTTAAATAAGTGAATATACACAAAGCATTTAGATTTATGCTATATACTATGCCACTCACTCCCAATAGATGCCATTAATTGTAATTATCTGAAAACATTTATATATACTATTATTCAGAATACAAAGAAAAATTATAGAATAAAAGCACTCGGTTCCTACAATGAATAAGAGAAGACTTATTTTCTACCTCTATCTCCCCTTTACTTTCATTTATCATTATTTTTTACTTGGAGATGCTTAGTATGTTTCATTAAAAAGGTTGCTCAGTAGTCACAATCTTCAGTAATTTGATTCATGGCCAGTGCAGGCAAATATGAAATAATAAGTAAACACACACACAAAAGCAATCATACTAAAATAAGTACTTTGGTTCTTCCGTCAGGAACCCTGCTGGTTGCATATAAAAAGAACCTTGTCCTTCCTTCCATGAGGAGGAAACTGGAGCACCAACATTTCCAACTCCTTGCAGAGAACCTTTCTGAGCTCACTAGTTTACTGATGTTGGAGCCTTGTGCAACTGCCGCCACATGAGAGATGTTATTTATTGTCACAACAAGTGTCACTTCAGCTGCTCCAAGTTTTCAGCTGCTTCCAATGAGTCCTTCTCTGCCCTTCTCTCAGGTTGGCTTTGTGAAGTTGTAACAACCAGAGATTTAATTACATACTGTACAACGTAGGGAGCAATTGGTTATTCATATTTTTGAGGCACTTCCTGCAGTGAAAGGTCCTTTGTGGTTTCCACTAAGCCACCCAGGTGTTTGTCCCCCTGCCCCCCCCCCCCCGCCATTAACTCTTTCAGGTTATGCTGGGATAAAGATTACATTTCAGGGAAATCTTCAGACTCTCCTTTTCAGTGACGCTTTTGCCGGCTAAGACTGACCAACTTTGTAAACCATTTTTCGAAATTATTTTCACCACATCCTCTCCAGCATCTGTTATTTTTTGAGTTACTGATAATGGCCATTCTGACTGGAGTTAGGTGGTATCTCAGTGTAGTTTTAATTTGCATCTCCTTGATGACTAGTGAGGTTGAACATTTCTTCATGTATCTGTTGACCACTCATATGTCTTCTTTTGAGAAGTGTCTGTTCATATATTTTGCCCACTTTGTAATGGGGCTGTTTGTTTTTTTCTTTTCAGCATGTTTGAGTTCCTTGTGGATCCTTGATGTTAGGCCTTTGTCAGACATGGAGTTGGCAAATACTTTTTCCCAGTCTGTGGACTGTCTTCCGGTTCTCTTGATGGCTTTGCAGAAGCTTGTCAGTTTAATGAGGTCCCACTTGTTTATCTTATCTCTTATGGCCTGGGCACTTCGGGTTTTGCTCAGAAATTGGATGCCAGTGTAAACTAGTACAGCCTCTGTGGCAATCAGTGTGGTGATTCCTAAAAGCTCTAAAAATTGACCGTCCATATGACCCTGCAATCCCCCTACTGGAAATATACCCTGAAGAACTCAAATCACTTTATAAAAAAGATACCTGCACACATATGTTTACTGCAGCATTGTTCACAATAGAAAGATCATGGAACCAACCATGCAGTCCATCAAAAGAGGACTGGATTTAAAAAAATTTGGTACATATATACAATGGAATATTACGCAGTCATAAAAAAGAACAAAATCATGAATTTCACAGCAATCTGGATAGAATTAGAGTTTATCATTCTGAGTGATCTCTGACAGAAACAAAGATCTGAGTATCACATGTTCTCATTCATAAGTGGACCTTGAACAACTACCGTAATACTATAAGAAAAGGATTGACAGTGGTAGGAAACTATGGGGGGGGACAGGGAGGGGAAGGGAGGTCAATAATGGTAGTCAATATCTGTCTGGGGAAAGGGGGGCACACCTCATCAACAAGGGTACCTGCATAATGAATATTTGTACATCTAACCCTTAACTGTCCCCCACAACTTTAAAATGAAAAATAAATATTAAAAAATTAAAATAAAAAAAGAAATTATTGTAACTTGATGACTGGTGTACATTTACATGAAAAAAAATCAATAAATTGAGACTAAAGAATATATTTATTTCTTCCTCTTGCTAGCATTTTTCCTCTTGTCAAGGTCTATTCTATCATTATGTTTTCCCTTTCCTTCTGGTCTTTGGGTATATACCTGTGCAGAGATATAACCCAATGTTTATTCTAAAGGATTCTGGGAAGATAATATGTAAGGGGAAATATAATAGTCAATGTCTAACATTTAAAATCCTCTCCCATGTAATTGAGCAAAGGTAATGAGTATTACTTATAATCTGATCATAATTTTTAACTAAGCATTATTTCTGGAATTTGAATAATTATGAAAACAGAAACACAAATGAATAAAAGAATATATTTATTCCTTCCTTGTTTTCCTATTTGTCAACCATAACCACATCTTGTAATAATAACTCTTTCAAGGGGTGGCCTTGGGGGAGGCTGTATTTTTTTAATAATCTGTACCACTGCCAAGTTACCCCAATTAATATGCAATTTAAATTTCAAAGGTGGATTTCTATGCAAGTGAATCTTCATGACAGCTTTATTTGCACCTTTTTCCACCTTATTTTTGGGGCCTTAAAGGATGCTTACCTTTAAGGTCCCATATACAAAATTTCTGGAGCTGCCATAGTTCCATATTTATATACCAAAGCTAAGCTGGGGTAAAACAGTGAAGTTGTCACTTTGGCTGCCTAGTGTTCATTCAGTCTTCTCCTGGTGTCAGTCTTTTAGTTTTCCTGTGAGGTACTATCTTCATCCCATGTCTTAGCTTCTGAGTTTGGGTAGAATTATTTCCACTTGTGATCCTGGGGATAGGATGGGATTCAGTTTTTTCAGGAAGAGTTCTGAATACTACTGGCTATGCCATCATGATTGGTTTAGCAACAGACATCTGAACCCTTTGCTGGGTCTATTAGAAAAAAAGCACATCCTTTTCTATTGAATTTGAATCTGAGCAGACATGACTGGCAGTATTGGCAGCTATTTTACCATCATGGAGCCTGAGCTTGAAGTCCATCCAGTAGAAGGCAGAACTGGGAGATGGAGAGAATCCAGATCCTGCTGACATAAATTGGGGCCCTGAATAAAACCTTGCCTGAAATCCTAGGAGTCAGGTTTTTTTTCTTTTTTCTTGTTTTTTTTTTGTGTGTGCTTAAGTCTGATCTGTGTTGTATTTTTGTTGTGCTCAAGTTTGTGTGATGAATTGGATCTTCTTTTTCAATCAGAAGGATTTAATAGTACAAAGGAAAAGGGGAGAAAAAGAAATGATAAAAATATATGGGATTCCAGAACATTTTTTGGAGTAGAGTAACTTTTTTTGGAGATTTAGGAAAATATTTGGAACATTATTCGCCCATACTCAATAAATTATTTCAGCAAAGTTCAATACAGATGTTTCTGAGTAGGAAGTGATTTCTGTAAGCACCACACACATGTGTTATAGGTCATGCAGAAGATGTATTTTAATTATATATGTGGGTCATTCTCATGAAAATTCAAAACCATGGCACAGAGGTCGACTTTTAAATTCGAAGAATGACAAGATTTGCCAGTGTTTCAGGAACCACACAAGGCCACCCTCAATATCTTAATTAAAATGGACTTTGGATAGCTTTCTTTGTGATTAAAAAGTGTTCGGAGAGTTCAGTTTACATTTTATTAGAAACTTGAGCTTCTTTAAGAATATCTAGGATAATCCCACGCCTTGGGAGGCTGAGGTGAGTGGATTGCCTGAGTCCGTGGGTTTGAGACCCGCCTGGGCAACTTGGTAAGACCTCATCTCTACAATAAATTAGCCGGGTGTGGTAGCGCGTGCATGTAGTTCCAGCTACTTAGAAGGCTGAGGCGGAAGGATGGCCGGAGCCCAGCAGGTCGAGGCTGCGGTGGCCGGGAGCAGCCACTGCACTCCAGTCTGGGCGACAGAGTGAGACTCCAACTCAAAAAAAAAAAAAGAATATCTAGGATAGTATTTTGTAAGTGAAAAATGTTGCTTGATTTGGGTTGCTTGATTTGGGTAGCAAGTCTTGTTTTCAAATACATTTAAGAACATAAAAAATCATGTTTTAACTCTAAGTATTATAGTCTGAGGATTGCAAGCTGTGTTTTATTGCTCTTTATGATTTGAAGTTGGGCTAGTAAAACAAAACTTGCTTTTAGCAACTATCATGTAATATTGGGCTAACTATTGGGGTTTAACAAAACTGATTCAAAATTTATTCCATAAATTACTGCATTTCCATCTTTGCATTATGCTACTTGAAGTATGCAAGATGCATTTCACTCTAAGGTGACCTGGTGGCATGGTAGCTCACACCTATAATCCCAGCACTTTGGCAGTCTGAGGCAGGAGGATTACTTGAGTCCAGGAGTTTGAGACCAGCATAGGCAACATAATGAGACCATGTCTCTACAACAAATTGAAAGGAAGGAAAAGAGGGAGGGAGGAGGGGGGAGGGAGAAAGGAAAGAGAAAGAAAGAAATAATGAATGAATGAATGAAAGAAGAGAGAGAGAGAAGAAAGAAAGAAGGAAAGAAAGGAAAGAAAGACCTGAAAGTGACAGGTAGAGGGACCCACAGGAGGGATGGGCAGAGCTAGAGTTCTCCTCCAGGGCTGCCTGTCCCTAGACCCCAGGTTTACACTACCCATTAAAGCAGGAAATGGCCATGGGGCAGGGAAAGGCTCTGCACTGTGAGTGAAGTGTGGGCAGGGCAAGGCTCTGCACAGCTGAGTTGGGGGCCTGGGCAGAGCACCTCCTCCCCAGAGTTCCCCAGTGCAAGGAAGCACCTGTTAATGAACAGGCAGGGAGAGGGGAGCACAGCAGCTACTAGATACCTGTTACTCACTCATCAGCCTGCGAGCCAGCCAGGGAACCCAGAGACCTCCAGCACCCCAAGCTGCCCTGGCTCAGATAGGGTACCTGAACCCTCCCCTGGCCCCCCACCCAGATTCCTCCACAGGCAGGACCAGGCTCAGAAATACAGTTACGGACCAGGTAGAGGAAGATGGAGTCCCTGCCACTTGGCAGACCAGAGGCCCAGAGAGAGGCTTACGGAAGGCTTTGATATTATCTCTTGCCCAAGACTTGAGTTTGACAAACGCTTGGTGGGCACACTCCCTCATGTTCTTCCCCAGCTCAGTGTCTCCTGACCCTGAATAAGCAGTTCCCAGACCCAGTTCTGGGGCTAAGGTTAACCCTTCCTCTGCTGCCCCTTCCCAATACTCAGGCCCCTGAGGGCCTGCTGGGCCTGTCCAGCAGTCACTTCTTGTATTTATGAGTTTCATATAAGTACTGTGCCCCTTCCCTTTCTTAGCCCTCCGATCCTGCCTGAGCTTCCTGAAGGTCCTCACAGTTTGCATATTGCTCAGGCCACCACCAAACTCAGCCTAGCTTTTCTTTTATAGTATACTATATTTATATATATAATATATTTTATTATATATAATACAATATATTATATATGTTTGTGTGTGGTCTGTGTGTTTTAAAAATCCAGCTGTGTTGAGTTGTATTTTAAATGGTTCAGGGATGGAGCAAGGGCCTTCAAGGTCTGGCTCCTGTTTACACACACACACACACACACACACACACACACACACACACAGAAAAAAAGTCATTTGTTTGTGATTCAAAAACAAAATATAGCTTGTAAAACTTTAAAATTCTACTATCATGCTAACAAATGTGTGGGATATAGCGCGGAGTCTTGTGAGCCTTCTGTTCATTAGCATGCTCTGCCAAACCTCCAAGAGCTAAGCATGGGCAATGGGGTGATCTTAGAGAATGTGAAGGTTAAAATGCAGTTTGGATGTAAACTTAACTAAACAATAGTTTGTAGAAAAGTGTGTACGCTTTGGTAGCATTTTTAAAACACTCAAATAGGTGCAGACATACAAATATTTTAAAGTACAAGAACTGTTAAACAGCAGGGATAAAATACATCAGCAATGTAAACTATTAATTCTCTACATACCATGGTAGTGGTACACATGAGAGATGTTTTTTCTTACATCATACATCAGTAAGAATGTTCATTTTTAGTATTTTTACATTCATAATTGTTTCCCATGGTATATTGGTAGATACTAGTTTTCTTGTAACTACGTGAATATATTTTCACATAAAGTAAAATAAACAGACCATTAGTTGTTCCAAGTGAAGGCTGACCTATTTCTGATGTAACTTGTAAGTTGGTATGTTCTCCTGTTGGTGGTTTCCTTCCCCTTCCAAGAGTGTTGGCTTTATGAAAGCAGACACTACGTCTATGATAGTCATCAGCATGTTCTTAGAAACTAACTGGATTCCCAGTAAATGTTTTTGAATGAATAAATGAATTAATGAATAATGATTAAATTAATAATAAATTAATTAACAAAAGTAAGTTCTTGAAGAAGATTTAGGAGGAAAGGATTTGGATATAACAACTTGTATGTAGGGGGACATGAAATAGGATTTTTTTTTCTAGTGGTAAAAATGGCACTATAAAGGAATTAGGGAGAATATTTAGAGAAGAATGCTGAAGCAAATAGAAATCTCAGAGCACTGTAGTGAAAGGAACAGGTTAAGGCTTAAAAGAGTAATGACATATCTAGTCCTTCAGCTGGGAACTAGGTGAAACTCAAAGGATGGATGAGAATTCAGAATTTAACAAGGGTCAGTGGTGGATGGAAGAAAATTGAAATGTATTGTAACATGGGAAAATATAGTGAAATCCAGTCATTATTTTGAATATATGCATCAAAGTATGAAAAATAGTTGATGAAAGAAACTGAAATGGAGAGTTATTTTTAGGTTTTAGAAGATGACCGATGGAAATACACTAGAGAGCCATAAAGTAAAATAGGGACCAACCGAAACTTTATAAGACCAAAGTACCCAAAAGTTAAGCCAGGTTCCAGAGTAATAACTTCGTTCGCACTGACAAGCAACGTTACTACATAAGTCCTATCAGTGCTAGTATCAACAGATGTTAATTTCTGCACAGTGATGATATGGCTAGTTCAAAATTTCTGTGGTAGAAGGAAAATACCTGAGCTTTTATGACTTTCTTTCCCATTTTCACACAGAATACTTACATTCTGTATTTTAGAGTCCTGTGAATGATGTGGATGTGCTTGGAAGTGTCTATAATTCCTCACCCCTATTACTGCCTGCACACATATTCATCTTTTTTAAGAGCACCGAAACCGACTCTCAGCATCCATGATTTCAATCAAGCTTAGTCACAGCTCTCTCATCTTTAACTGAGTTTTCTCACTACTCTTGTGTTTGGAACAGCTGTTTATATTTGGTGACTTTTGGCCATTAGGACTTGTATGTAACTATACAAAATATACGGTGGCACTTTGCCCCAGATATTTTTCCTCTTTTTAATCTTCGAAGTAGTGTGGTGAAATTTAGAAAATTTATTCTGTAAGTTTTTGTGATTTTTTAAATGGTGAATAGGGTTATTATATTTCAACAGAGAGAGTACTAAGGTAATTGTTAGGATTAATATGTAAAAGGATAGCCAATTATAGTTTTATAATTTACAAAGGAAAATTAGAACCTATTCAAAACTTAACCTTCTTTTAAAAATCTATGTAACATTTGAAAATACAGTATCAATTATTATAGAATATTTACTATACAAATTTCTCTTATTCACACTGCAAAAAAATCAAAGTTCAGCCTGCAAATATTATAATTGTAAGGAAATATTACTTCACAAATTTAAATAATCGGAGTTTCTCGATAGTAGTTCTTTCATTTCTAGGTTTTTGGAGGTTTTTTCTGGACCTTGGGGAACAAGGGAAGATGACCATTTTTTAATATTAGCAAAAGTAGGTTAATGCTGTAAAATTGTGAATAATAGAAAACTAAATAAAACCTCAAAGTAGGTTTGTTGTGTTGAAGCAGCTATTCATAGCATTAGGGGATAGATGTTTTTGAGAAAGGAAGTGATACATCTTATTATGTACGATAATATTGTTTATTGGAGAGTAGCAGTCATGCTGAGTAAATGAAGAAAGTAAGATGTCTCAAATTTCAATAACTTGTCTTCTTGGACTTTTGTTGTTGTTGAGTGATGGCTTTTAGGACAGACATGCAAAAACTTACCACCAAGTTTTACTGCCATTTTTTTTTAGTGACTCATTTTAGGGTCTTAAAAAAAATCCCTTAGCTGCTCTGCTAGAGTTCACTCTTGAAAACCATTCATACAACTTAATGTGGAACTTGAAGTTGAGCTATTTGTTTTAGTCTGTGCTTCATGAGATATGAGTATTAGAATCCTCCATGACAGTGGACTTCAGCTATCCTTTTAAAGCTATTTCAAATAGAAGTTAAATGATCTAGTCTGAATCCTATTTTACAAAGTCACCTTAATCTTACCCATAGAAAGTTGGTCTTCAGACACAATCCATCTCCTTATATTGATATCTATGAAACATGGCAAGCATGCTGAAAGAACAGGGTAGAGGTTGTTGATTGAATAACATCTAGTAGCTGTAACTAATATTGTCCATGAATTTTTTCTGCCATCACCTCCTAACCATAAGGAATTTGGATTAAGAACAAAGGGAAAATATGTTTCCTCATGGCAACATATGTGATGTTGACCCTATTAATAACTTCTAAGCACATATTCAGAAAAAGTATTATATTTTAGCTTAAAATACTCATTCCTAAATAATGTAATAGTATTAACTAAGTTTATTTAATATAAAGAATAGAGCCATGTATAAATATGATATTCTGTATCTGTGTTTATTTAATCTTCTATATAAAACACCTCCCCACATTTGGAAATATCTATTCTAAAACGTGTTCCCTGGGTTGTGCAATTATTATATGAATTTTATATATGTGAAGAGTCTAGGCAATATGGAATCCTCACTGTCTCAACTGGAATAATCGAAATTTCAGACATCCTGAGCTGCTACCCTTTACCGAATCCCAATTACATATATAATTATCTGTAAATGTCAAACATTGGTGTGGGTGTGTCTTGAGGCAGAAGTAGACAAAAGGCAATAATAACTAGGCAAATAATCACATTGCCCTGGAGAAAGGGAAGGATTTAAGAGATAGAAAACTGTGATAAAAAGGTGGATGTTTTTTAAAAGTGTGGGATTAGGGCTAATCCAATGGATGAGGTAGAGGGAGAGAATTGTTATCCTTCTTGAATCATTATTGTATTCCAAATAAATATGTTATAATTATTTTTCACTAAACTATTATTTAAATAGTCACTTTGCCCCCTAAGGTGTATTTACTTAATCAGTGAAGGAATTAATTAGAATAATGTATATACCAAATTTGCCTATCTTTTAAGGCAATTCTAAGTTTTTTTGTTTGTTTGTTTGTTTTTTAGTTGGAGTCTCACTCTGTCGCCCCGACTGAAGTGCAGTGGCCGCTCCCGGCCACCGCAGCCTCGACCTGCTGGCTCCGGCGATCCTTCTGCCTCGGCCTTCCAAATAGCTGGAACTACAAGGCACGCGCTACCACGCCTGGCTGGTTTTTGATTTATTGTAGAGATGAGGTCTCCCAAGTTGCCCAGGCAGGTCTTGAGCACGCGGGCTCAGGCAATTCACTCACCTCGGCCTCCCAAAGCACGGGATTACAGGCTGAGCCACCGAGTCGGGCTTTTTTTTTTTGAGTTGGAGTCTCACTCCGTCGCCCAGACTGGAGTGCAGTGGCCGCTCCCGGCCACCGCAGCCTCGACCCGCTGGGCTCCGGCGATCCTTCCGCCTCAGTCTCCCAAGTAGCTGGAACTACAGGCATGCGCTACCATGCCCGGCTAATTTTTGATTTTTATTGTAGAGATGAGGTCTCGCCAAGTTGCCAGGTAGGTCTCGAACCCGTGGCCTCAGGCAATCTACTCACCTTGGCCTCCCAATTCTATGTTTTAATGAAACACTACTGTGGAAATAAAAATAAAAGCAACTAACTTTTAATATAGATCGGAAGGTTTCACCTTGCACAGACCAAAAAAGGGGAGGAGAGTATCATTTTCCATCAGCAATCTATTTTATTTTCATAATGAATGAAGCTCTTATTAACAACTTGATGAATTTTTGTGAGTCAAAAGTTGTGTTTGATTTTTAAAACAAACTAAGTAGGTGGGTATTTAATGATTATACTTTTACTACAACTAGTATGTTGGAGTTTTTTTTTTAAGATCAGTAATTGGAAATAAAGAGATTGATTACAGCTATACCCAGGTTTTTATAGTCTTTTAAAAATACCACTAATATTTTTAATTGAATGACCAAATCAATCTATAATATACCAAATGCTACCAAATCTCATTGGATTCCCCAAACTCCTTCCACCAGTGAGTTTTGTTAATATGAAATACCGAAATACCCATTTTGCCTGTTCAGGAAATACATCTACCAAAAGTTAAAGTTAACAAAGAAAAGTTCTGCTACTTTTTATATGCCTGGTACTCTTTGAATTTGGAAGTTCAGGACAAGCAATAACATTAGATGTTTGATTTCTTAGTTTACTTAGAGTATGCTGGTCTAGGAGTGAGGAAGAGAAGTGGTTATGTGTTTTTGACTTACCAGACCAGCATTACATTTTATTATGTATTTCATTTAGACACAGTTACTATATACTATTGTTCCCATATTCTTAAGGTAGGGAAAAAAGTAAGTAAAACATTTAAACTAATATATAAAAAGAATTGTGACTTTATGCTATAATACAAAGTATATACAAATTAATATTCTTAATATTTGACAAAAACTCCAGACTATTTTTATCTCTTTCCAAGAATGCCCATTGTTTAATTAGTAAGAAAAACTAAAACACTTTAGAAGTTCTAGCTATAAATAACATTTTGTCTCATAAACTGACCTAGTAATATTTAAATTGGTACAAATCTTAAAATCAGTATTTAACATTTAATAGAATGAACAAACTAATTCTGCAACTTAACTCAACATTTGCAGTAAGATGACTTTTACCCTAATGGCTTGTAATTAATTTTTCTGAAAATCATATTTATGCTAGTCTGCAGATTCAGGGCTTTATCTAATACAAAGTGCTCATTTTAAGCCTTTAATTGCATTTAAATTAAAATTGGCTTAGCAGGAAGAGGAATTGTAGGAATGCATCAAACCACTCAGCATGTCCTGAAGCTGTGAACCTGAAAATGCAATTTGGTGGAGATGTGCAGAATCATTTGGAGTTCATTAATTTTTATTACACAGGTAGTTTTACTAAAATATGAAATACTGAAATACCTATTTTGCCTGTTCAGGAAATATATCTACCAAAAGTTAAAGTTAACGAAGAAATTTATACTTATTTTTATGTCAATAGCTGAATATTGTATTAGCCCCTACATCTGTTAGAGTTTATTAATCTGACCTAATGAGGGTTGATCATATGGAGAAGAGAGATAATTTGTGTTTGCCCCCTCATTCTGATTTGGTGAGATGCATTTGTAGGGGGTGAGGGGGAAGGAAACAGGGTCTCTATGGAAGAAATCAAACAAGTGTCTTTTCAGCTTTCAGAGTAAGCACTCTGGAAGACCCAAATGAGCACTCCTCTGAGAAGGCATTCTTACTGCTGAACTTCTAAGGCCTTCTAGGCTGCATAATCTCTTTTTCTCTGTATGACTAAGGTTCTGACCAGGTCATTGCAATGGAGGCTTATTGATGTGTAACTCCACTTAGTGGTTTAATATGTTTGGGCTTTAGCCGGGCTCGGTGGCTCAGCCTGTAATCCCGCGCCTTTGGGAGGCTGAGGTGAGTGGATTGCCTGAGCCCGCAGGTTCGAGACCCGCCTGGGCAAGCGAGACCTCATCTCTACAATAAAATCAAAAAATTAGCCGGGCG
>CAUYQG010054468.1:0-34116 GCA_963574415.1 Tarsius wallacei | reverse complement strand
AATCCCGCGCCTTTGGGAGGCTGAGGTGAGTGGATTGCCTGAGCCCGCGGGTTCGAGACCCGCCTGGGCAAGCGAGACCTCATCTCTACAATAAATCAAAAAATCAGCCGGGCGTGGTAGCACGCACCTGTAGTTCCAGCGACTTGGAAGGCTGAGGCGGAAGGATTGCCGGAGCCCAGCAGGTCGAGGCTGCGGTGGCCGGGAGCGGCCACTGCACTCCAGTCTGGGCGACAGAGTGAGACTCCAACTCAAAAAAAAAAAAAAAAGAACAAAGTTGTGATGGGCACTGGGCTTTGGAGTAAGATCCTGGGACTGATGGGTGTGTGTCTCCACCCGGAATTGGCCCCCGATTTACGGAACACTTAAGGAAAACACTGTACCCTGTGCAAGCTATGCCCCACGAGTGACCAAGAGTGATCAGTTACGCATGAAAGGGTAGGAGAGAGAAAGAGAAAGGTTGGGGGGGAGGGAGGAGGAAGCTCCAGGTGGTATACTAAGGTCCACACTCCTGAAAGCAGACAGCTCACCAGGACCCACAAATATTGCAGCTGCTATCTGTGTCTGTCACAACAAACATCCTGATCCTCAGAATTCTTGGGAGAAACACCATTGGCACAGCCAAAGGATTAACTCAAATGCAATTTAAGCCTGGGTTCCTTAAGCCTATAAAGCTACCATTGCAACAAAAAGATAAAAGATGACTTTTGCATCTCTATAACATAGGCTCTGAATTAATGTCAACATCTGCTGAAATATACCAATTAGCAAACCTTTATAAACTTAATACTGGAAGTCAAATTATTGTTATACATGGTGATTCCCCTAAATTTAAATAGGGTATCCCTATAATCATAGCAGAGTTACTGAATATAAAAGAGAACAAATAGGTCTACCTCACCTTGCCCACCAGAACTATTGCCTTGCCTAAATTCCCCATAATCAAAGCTCCCATTTTCCTAGAGTATTCCATAATGATGCTCTGACCCACTGAGTAATAAATTAAAATTTAATGTAGTATTTAGCACTTACAAACTGCCTTGATAACATGAAATCCGATGGGCCCTCCTCATTAAAATAGTTAATACAGTCCAATAAAAATTAAAGCAGGGCCTTCAAGGTTTAAAACCCATTATATAAGACCTATTTAAGGCCAGGCATGGTGGATCACGCCTGTAATCCCAGTATTTTGAGAGGCCGCGGCAGGAGGATTGCTTGAGCCCAAGAGTTTGAGAACAGCCTAGGCAAAATAGTGAGATCTCAGCTCTACCAAAAAAAAAAATTAAAAAATTAAAAAATTACCTGGGCATGGTGGCACATGCCTATACTCCCAGCTACTCAGGAGGCTGAGGCAGGAAGATCAATTGAGCCCAGGAGTTTGAGGCTGCAGTGAGCCATGAGTATGCCGTGGCATTAACTATAGATTGGGCAACAGAGCAAGACTTCAACTAAAAAAAAATAAGTTAATAATAATTATAAATGGCAGTCAATTGGATCAAGTAGAGTTGGTGAAAGACCTTGAACTCATTATGTTCTCAAGAGTTAACAATTTTTAAAAGTAGCTATAATAGAAAGGGGAACCACGTGTTTGATTTTCCATGTGTTTTAACAAGTAGGAGAGAGTGTGTGTGTTGTTTATAAGTATACTATATAGGGGTTAATTCAGACAAGCAGAAGAGACATAAATTTTATATATGTGTGTCTGTGTGTACGTGTATGTGTGCCTATATATATAAGATTTGCTACAGAGATTGTGCCTCACACAATTGTGGGACATAGTTTACAGTTCCTGTCAAAGCTATTGTGTTTGCACCTAATGCTGCAACAGGACAGGCAGTTGCAAAGAGAAGACGAATGTAAGTGAGGAGAACAAGGACAAGCTGGAGCCCGGAATGGGCTGAAAACCTTTTGTTTTCCTTGATGATGTGGCTGTCCTAAAGAAACTGGAGCCTTCAGTCTTGTAGCTGAAAGAGCCAGAGAAAGATGGGGCAGTTGCAGGCTACTGCTGTCTCATGTCACCCAGGTGAGCCAGTCTGGGCACTTGCCTAGACCTTCTGAAGCCCTTACCATCTCTGGACATACTCTGTAATTCACACATTTATTCTGTGTATTGCCTGCAGTCCCCATTCACATGTAAGGTACAGGAGAACACAGCTTTGTTAGGAGTGTTGCTTTTGTTCACTGATGTAGCCCTAGCATTAGAACTTAGAACAGTGTTTCGCACACAAAAGGCACTCAAAAAGATGGTGCATATTGAAGCAATGAGAGACAAAGAAAAGGTGGCAGAGCAACACACAAAAAAGACATGTTAGAGAGGATATTGGCTACTGAATCTAAGTGAAGGGCATAAAGGTATTCCCTGTATGTTCTTTCAACATTTATGAATATATGAACATCTGCAAAATAAAAAGTTGTGAAGAAGAAAAAAACAGGAAGCACTGAGGTGAGGCCCTAGAAGCATCAGTTCTTTGCTGAGACCAAGGTCACTGGGATAGCCAGGTACAGTGGCTCATGCCTGTAATCCCAGCACTTTGAGAGGTGGAGGTGAGAGTACTGCCTAAGCCCAGGAGTTCAAGAACAGCCCATCTCTACAATAAAAAAAAAAAAAAAAGATTGGTCAGGTGTGGTGGTGTGTGCCATGGTTCCAGCTACTTGGAAGGCTGAGACAGAAGGACTGCCTAAGTCCAGCAGGTCGAGGCTGCAATGGCTGTGAGTGTGCCACTGCACTTAAGCCTGGGCCAAAGAGTGAGACTCTAACTCAAAAAACAAAAAAAAGTTTGCTGGGATAGAACTTGATCCCTGTCAACTGTCAAAATAATCCAGGATCCTCCAGTAACAGGGCTGAACTCTAATGACCTTGGTCTTGAGCTTCACAGCCTCTTGGCAGAGGGGATCCTGTTATACTAGCGGGGGGGAGACTGTGTAACTGCAAAACCAGCCCACACCGGCCCTACTCAATGAATAACAGAATGTCAAGTTATCTTGCAGGTGTAAGAGAGCCAAAATTGCAAGTCACATAGCCTAGGCAAGCACAGAGGAGAAAATCACTAACCTCAAATAGCACATGGAACCAACATTTCTTCCCTGTAGCACCAAGAAGGGCAGGATATGGCCAGAACCTGAAGGCCAGACCTTTACAGAAATGAGGGACTCATTGTCTAGGAAAACCCAGTGCTGAAAGCAGCCATTCCATACCTTACCATAAATGTCCAAGTTTAAAGCCCTCCAATCAAAACATGCCTTGCCAGCACTTCCGCATACCAACCTGTCCTTCCTAATTCATAAAAGTTTGACCTAACCCCAGGTCAGGGAGATTTGATTCCTGCCTCCCTGACGAACCTGTGGTTAAAAAAAAAAAAAAACCTTTCCTCAAAAACTGGTGCCATAGTATTGTCTTCTACGTGCATTAGACAGCGAGTCCCTTGCTCAATAATAAGTGTGGTAGATAGACACTCCATAAAGGGGGAACCCCTAACTGTAAGGGCTGTTCAGAGATTCGGTGAAGCACCAGCACAGGGCTTGGCACTTACCTGGGGAGTGGTACAGAATTATTGCCATATCTTCCCAGATTCCTGCCTCCAGTTTCCTTCACATCAGAAATAGGCTCTTGCCCCAGTCAGGGAACACCGACCCAAGCCCACACATCTTCCTTGCTGCCTCTAACTCAGCCCTGTTGAGAATTCTTCCTGAAAGTCTTTGAGCCCCAGGCTACATGTAACAAATGGACAAGTCACCAGCCTGTCCTTCGGGAGGGAGGAGCATATCAGAAGGTGGGCAAGACAGCCGCCCTTCTCCCCTCCCCAACCCCTGCTCCAAATCAGCCCTAACCTTTCTCCTTCGGGCATTCAGAGGCTTGGCTGTGCCCGCACCCTCCTCTTCTGGCGTGGTTGTTTGCGCCTTTGTATGGCCCACCACACTCCCCACGACGCATGGTATTAAACATCACCAAAAAGCCCATAAGCACCAGTGCAGAGTGCACGACGGAGGCGATCATTGCTCCCAAACTGACGACCACCTAGCAGGACCATGCAATGAGCAGGACCATCTAGCAGGACCACCTAGCAGGGCACTGAAAGAACTGTACAGCAATGAGTGGCACAGCAATGAGTGACTTAGTCTCTGACCTCACAATGCTCACTCTCCTAAGTGCGCGGAAATAATCCCAAGCAAGTAATCAAACAAGATGACTTCAGAGTGTTGTAACAAGGAAAAAGAAGGGGCCTCCGAGGAGATGACATCTGAGCAGAAGAGGCGACAGGGGAAGATCGGCGGGTTCAGGGGAAGGAAGATCATTCCTGGAGGCGAGGGCCACAAGGGCAAAGGCTCGGTGCACGGAACGTGCTCGGCCAGTTCTAGGACGGCCGAAGACCGACGCGTGCCTAGAAGCACTGCGAGACAGCAGCAGCAGCGCAACCCCGAAGCCGGGTCAGTGAGCGGAGATGGCCCAGCTCTCCGCTTCCGACTTAGTGCCCGGAAATGTGGACCGGGGACGCTGGATTAGCCTCCTCCAGCGTACAGTGGCCTCTCTAGGGATCACGGAGGCCTCCGCTCTCGGTGGCTGGGGAGAGCGACTCAACAATCCATCACCGAGAAAGGCTCGGGGCCGGGAAGCAGCAGCCCACGACCGTACTGCCAGACGTCGCGCTCCAGGATTGGTGGCTCAGGCGGTAGGGGCGGGGACTTTGGGGCGGGGCCACCAGGGATTGGTGGCTGCGCAGACGGGGCGGGGCGGCCCCTTTGTCTGAGGGCTCTGCGGGCGGCCGTCCCTTCGCGCGTGAGGCTGCAGCGTGGACGGTGAGTGGGGGGTGCGTGTCGGCGCCAAGGTGGCCGGGACCCTCTCCCTTCACTGCCACCCGAGCCGAGCCGGCGCGTCCTCTTCACCGATCGGACGCTTCCCCTCTGGCACTCACTGACCCCTCCGCATGCGCCGGTTCTCCCCTCACGGACACTTAGCGGCCTCCTCCACTTGACCAAGGCCGCGCCCTCTCCCCAGCTCGGGGTGCTCACCCTTTCCCCTCGCCACGTCCTGTACCTCCTTGGGCCCTCCCGCGCCCCTCCTCCCTAGGACCCTTCCGGGCGCCTCTTCCCTCAGACCTTCTCGCACCCCCTCCCCCCACAGACCACCTTGGACCCTCCCGCGCACACTCTCGCATCCACCGGGTGCGGTGCCTCCGGCCAGGTTGGCTGGAGTCCGAGGGGTGCGGTCGCCGCCTCCGGGCCGCCCTTCGCGCCTCGCTCCGAGGGGTCTCGGTGGACAGGATGGAGCCTCCGGGTCCCCTGAGATGTGCCCGGGAGGGGGCGGAGGGCTTTCCCAAAATGTAAAAATGGAGGTTTTTCTGTTTACATGCATAACCTGAGGGTTTCCACGAGAACTCCGGCAACGCACCGGGAGCGCCTCTTTATTTAGCAATAAACACGTCTTCTCGTGTCAAAGCGAGGGTGAGTTTTCGTCTCAGCAGTTGTTGGTCCAGTGTACGGCTCCCCATTTTTCTACTGATGCTGTCTTTGTCACTTTGTAAGAGGCCTATTTTAGTGACAGATCAACTTTTCACAACGTAGCAAATATGTTCCTTGTTTATCATTGACTTTTTAAGTTTTCAATAGAAAATGATATGCAGTAATTCTTCTGATGCTAGTATGTCAGAGAAATATAGAAAAGTCACCCTCCCCAACACCCTGCCAGTGTACGCTGAGGTAGTCACTGAATAGTTTCCTATGAACCCTTTCCGAATTTTTG
Organism: Tarsius wallacei; assembly: GCA_963574415.1. NCBI lineage: Eukaryota > Metazoa > Chordata > Mammalia > Primates > Tarsiidae > Tarsius > Tarsius wallacei. The sequence goes on along the minus strand of CAUYQG010054468.1, from coordinate 28,382 downwards.
TATGCAATTACGGCTCGGCACGCGCGCACACCCTTTTTTTTTTGTTACTAACAAAAAAAAGGCAGCAGGGGGCGCTCGACTCGCTCCCTGCCGGGTTGATACTTGTAGGTTTTGCAGTCAGTGGTCTGGACATGTTTCCGTCCGGTGTTCACACGCGGGGCTTCTATGTCGGGTGCACTCTGAGAAGTGGGCGAGGGCAGGAGGTTGGGCGTTGCCGTCGACATTACTGCCCCGTGCGGGGCACCGGTCCCTGCGTTTTAATTTAGGTTCTTGGTTTTTCATGAGGTTAAAATCCCTTCGTGTTTTAACCATTTGTGTTTCTTTGTGTTTTGCCAGCTCATATTCTTTTCCATATATGTAGAAAACGTACTTCTCAATTTATGGCTTGCCTCCTATTATGGTGTTTTGTTCTAGTTGAGCTTTTTTGAGACAGAAGATTTTAAGTTTTTAATGGTCAAATATGTCTCCTAAAGGCTTTTTTGGGCTTTGTGCTGTATTTTAATGGGTTTCCCCCACTCCAGGATTGTTTTTAAAATAAACTCTTGTTTTTCTCTAGTACTTGTAAAATGTTGGGTACATATGGAATTTATTTTGGTGTACGATGAGTTTAGAATCCAACTTCATTTTTTTCCCTAAACCATAGCCTTTTCTAACACCAGTCATCTTTTTATTGCTTTGAACAGTCACCTTTGTCATATACTAAATTGTTTCATGTCTTTACACCCATTTCTGGAGTTTGTGGTGGCTTTGATGTGCTTAAAGTTTTGATTTATAAGCTGTAGATATATGGATCTCTGCCCTGAGGCTTTTTGCTCCTGGTATTTTGCTTAGATAGTCCTTTCTCACATAAAATAATAAAAATGTACCTGTATTTCTATTCAAGTTTTTTTTTTGGTTTTTTTTTTGAGCTGGAATCTCACTCCGTCACCCAGCCTGAAGTGCAGTGGCACGCTTACAGCTACCCCAGCATCAATCTGCTGGACTCCGGTTATCCTTCCACCTCAGCCTTCCAAGTTAGCCGTAACCACAGGTGCGCACTACCACGCCCAGCTAATTTTTTTTTTTTTTTATTGTAGAAATGAGGTCTCACCAAGTTGCCCAGACTGATTTCAAACCTGCGGACTCAGGCAATCCACTTGCCTCAGCCTCCCAAAGTGCTGGGATTACAGGCTGAGTCACAGCCTCAAGTTCTTTTTTATGGCTATGTAATAACTGTACATATTTATGGGGTACATGTGATATTTTGATACATGTATACAATGTGTAATGATCCAGTCAGGGTAGTTGGGTTATGTCTCAACTCCAGCATTTATCATATATTCTGTGTGTTAGGAATATTTCAGATCTTTTTTTTAGTATTTTGAGATATACAATAAATTAGCTATACTCAGCTGTGTTATATCAATCACTAGAATTTATTCTTCCTACTGTTTGTACCAATTAGTTAATCTCTTTTTATCATCCACTCTCACATTTCCACACCTCTGGTCACCATCTGTCTACTCTGTGCCTCCACGAGATCAACTTTTTTAGCTCCCATATATGAGTGAGAACATGCAATATTTGTCTTTCTGTACCTGGTTTGTTTCACTTAGCATAATTTCCTTTTTTATAGCTACATTTCCTTCTTTTTAAAATTCCATTGTGTACATGTACCACATTTTCTGTATCTGTTTATCCATTGATGGACACTTAAGTTGATTCCATATCTTGCCTATTGTGAATAGTGCTGCAGTAAACATGGAAGTGCAGATATATCTTTGATATGTGATTTCCTTTCTTATGGATATACATCCAGCAGTGAAATTGCTGGATCATATGGTAGATCTATTTTTAGTTTTTTGAGGAACCTTTATATTGTTTTCCATAGTAGCTATACTAGAGCCTGGCATCTGTACAGGATTCCTTATGAGCCAGTCTTAATTTTTTTTTTTTTTTTTTTGAGTTGGAGTCTCACTCTGTCGCCCAGGCTGGAGTGCAGTAACACGCTCCCGGCCACCGCAGCCTCGACATGCTGGGCTCAGGTAATCCTTCCACTTCAGCCTTCCAAGTAGCTGGAACTACAGGCATGTGGCACCACACCCGGATAATTTTTTTTTTTAATTGTAGAGATGAGGTCTTGCCAAGTTGTCCAGGCTGGTCTCGAACCCATGGGCTCAGGCAATCCTCTTACCTCAGCCTCCCAAAGTGCTGGGATTATAGGCATGAGCCACCGCACCCAGGCTAGCAGGCTTTTAATTTTTAAAAACTGTCCACACCATTCTCCTTTCCTGCCTGAACTCTTGTGTTCATCTCACAGAGCAAAGCCTGGAGTTGGGCCTCAGAATCCTGGATGGGGATGAGAGGGTTGTTAAAAGCCAGTTTCTGGCACCCTAGGTAGCTCTGTGTTTTCCTGCCTTGTGAGTGAGCAAAGTTTAGGTTGAGGTCCATGGTGTTTGGCCTGATTTGCATCTTGTAACAAGCTTGTTCCAGGAGACTAAGACCCTTATCTGCCAAAGTGCAAGTAAGGATAAATTTTAAACTAGTTAATGTCACTTTTAAAATTCACTTTGGGCCGGGCTTGGTGGCTCAGCCTGTAATCCCAGCACTTTGGGAGGCTGAGGTAAGTGGATTGCCTGAGCCTGCAGGTTCAAGACCCACCTGGGCAACTTGGCAAGACCTCATCTCTACAATAAATCAAAAATTAGCCGGGCGCGGTAGCGTGTGCCTGTAGTTCCAGCTACTCGGAAGGCTGAGGCGGAAGGATCTCCGGAGCCCAGCAGGTCGAGGCTGCAGTGGCCGGGAGCGGCCACTGCACTCCAGTCTGGGTGACAGAGTAAGACTCCAACCCAAAAACAAAACAAAACAAAAAAAAAACCCATAAAATTCACTTTGTTCATTTTTTGCCAGATTACAACTGTACTTTGTGATATACTTTTTAAACATAGCAATATGCAAAAGGTCATCCCTGATACTGTCTTTTGCATTTATACTTTTCTAAAATTCACTCCAGGTGGCAGTCTTTCCATTTCTCCCTCTCCTTGCCCCACATGTTGACAGCCTGGTATTGTCCTTTGGAGTTTTTTCTGTGTGTTAATTTAATCAGATCAGACAGCCCAGCACAGTGGCTTATGCCTGTAATCCCAGCACTTTGGGAGGCAGAGGAGAGAGGATAGTCTGAGCCCAGGGGTTCGAGACCAGCCTGGGCAACATGGCAAGACCTACTCTCTACAATAAATAAAAAAATTAGCTGGTGGTGGCACACACCTGTAGTTTCAACTACTTGGAAGGCTGAAGCAGAAGGATTGCCTGAATCCTGCAGGTCAAGGCTGCGGTGGCCCTGAGCATGCTACTGCACTGCAGCCTGGGCAACATAGTGAGACTCAGACTCTAAATAAATAAAATCAGATAATAACACCTTTTCCAGCAGCATCCAGCTCTGAGCCAGGCCTGTTCTGAGCACTGTTCTCTCACTAACCATGTCATCTTAAAGCCCTCAGAGGAGTGTGTCATCACCCTGATTTATAGGTGGGACCTCAGCACATCTGACCCAGGTCCCTGTGACACACACACACCCTTTGTGGCCTTGGAGTTACAATTTACAGCTGACCCCATTTTGCATTTTCACTTACCCATCTGGTAGACTGGTATAATCTTTCTCTTCAGCAGGTGTTTGAAATGTGTGTGGAAGGACTGTGGTGGCATTTGCCTTGGCACCATCCTTGAATCTGTACCTTCACCTGCATCCATTTCTGTAGGGTATCTGATTCGCCTAAATACTGCCAGGTAGCCTTCCCAAGAAAGAGTATGAGAAACTCCACTGTCCCATCCCTGCCACTGTCCCAACACCAGTGGCAAATGTCAAGCCTTTACTTGTTGCTGTTCCATAAGGTGTAAAGTGTGATCTCATTGCTCCTTTAATTTCAATCATTCATTGAACAAAACATGACTACTGGCTGCTCTGATAGGCCTGCTTGTTGGCCTGCAGGAAGGGATGGGGCTGGATGGGGTAGAGGCCTCTGAGAGGAGGAAGCATAGGTGGAGGAATAAGGGGCTGAAGGGCACCAAGGAAGATCATGAAGTTTGAGGCAGACTCATAGAAGCCAGTGGGAAACCTTGAAGCAGTGGAAAGTCATATTCCTGTGGGAGAGCAGATGGAGGGGCTGGGCAGATTCAGGACCATGCTGGGGAGCTGCTGAGCATCTAGGGGCAGGGCAGGTGGGGTGGGCAACATGGTCAGGTTCTGGATGTGCTTGGAAGGAAGATTAGAATTGGAATGTGAGAGTTAGGAGGAAAAGAGATTTGTGTACAGTTTCACAAATTGAGCTGGGCAGAAATGGTTTGGGATGTTAAGCGTCTGAGATGCTGTAAGACAGCCACATAAGAAGTTGAGTCAGAGGGACGAGATTACCAGCTCAAAGGCACCGAAAAGGAGCCTCCTGGGCTCACCTGAATATTCAGACTTGAGGGATGACCCCACTTGGCACCAGGTTCACAGAAAAGCTGGCATCACCCAGCAGCCATCCCAGGAGTACTCAGGTAGGCAGTCACAAAATACAGGTAGGAATAGGAGCAGGAATTGGCTCGGCCCAAAGCCTCAAGACCATACAAGCTAACACCTGTGTCAGCAGGGCCGGCTGGAGACCTGCTCAGGAGGCCCTGAACATGGTTCCTGTGGGTGTCCACCATTGGCTCCCAGGTCTAGGTATGGTTGGGGCCATAGTGTGAATGACCAACTGTCTCTACCAGGTTTCCAAGGGACCAGAGCTGTGCATTCACCAAAGGTCAATTTTATATGCCAATGAGGATAGAAGAGTAGCCTGGCCATGCAGATGAGGAAGGGAGTGGTAGAGGGGGCACACTGAGAAGGCCCTACTGATGACACAGTGTTCAGGAGACCAGTTGTGTCCCCACTGCTGGTGGTCATGGATTGACACTGGATTTGGCCATGTAGAGATCAAAGGAGACCCTGACCTGGGCCACTTTCTTCAGAGAGGGTGACATCCTGAAAGATGGTGCTCTCCCAGAGGAGAGGAAGAAAATGGAGACCGAGAGGAGAGAATTTGCTCCCACAGGATAAGTTGTGCATGGATAATGAGTGAAAATGACAGGTCTGTGTGCTGGTGGGTAACTCACAAAAAGGGACAGAGTGTGGCAGGAGGGAAGGCACTGCTGCTTCTTGAGGGTGGGGCAGGTGTCAGATATGGAGAGTGGAAAGCAGAACAAATGAGACTACTGTTACTGCTCACACTTAATCTTTACTTAATCCAAAATTGGTAATTGCGTATCCGGATGGGATACACAAAAGTTATTAAATGAATCATCAGTTTCCCACTGACTTGAAATTTACAACTTTTGTCGTCTTTCAGTTTCCCAAATATGCCTATCTGGCCTCGTCCATCCCTCTGTTCACAGCTCACTTGTGTGATTATAGAAGCTTCCTTCCCATTTTTGGTTCTGATACCTGCTGAGGTGGGCTCCCCGCCACCCCCCGCCGCCATTCCCTCCAATTTCATTCTTAGCTATTCTCCAGCATCCATTGTTCATATGAATTCAAAGGTAGTTCTATTCACTCCTTTAGAAAAGACTTCTGTTAGAATTCTAATTAGAATTGCACTATAATTACACACAGAAAAATGTGCACATTCACACATTTGGGAGGAATATTTCTGGAGAACAGCAGCACTGGGGAGGTTGAGAGTCAACCTCTCTCTACTCGGAGTCTCCCTCCTGTTCTTTAGAGGCAGCTGTTAGTTTATTGTGTATCTTCCTGAAAGTTTCCTGTACAAAATACATATATATGATGTTTTATAAAGACAATGGTGTTATGATGTCCCTTGACTTCTGCCCCCAGGCCCCCGTAACAGACTCATCTCCTCAATGCTTCAAAAGACTGTGTATGTGAACCCCATCCTGTATAGAACCAAATGTGTCAGGAGAGCTCTTGTCCCCCACCTTTTTCCCATCTATTTGACTGTATGTCAGACACCTCAGCTTACTCTGTCCTGGTACTTCCTAGCACCTTCTCACCTCCAGGCATCTTCTCACTTGGTGGCAAGTCTTCCTTCAGGTGCTAAGACAAGATCCCTGGGTCACGTGGACTCAATTTACTCAGAATTGACCACTTCTCATGCCTCTGCTGCCAACACACTGATTGAGCCACAGAGTTGAGAACCCCTGCCACATCAGAGCACCAGGACTGCCAGAGGATGTTGGGGCATGACTAAGGACTGGGAGGTGGGGTCCAATTCCCATTCTGAGAACTCTCTTCATTGGGAGAGTGTTTTGGGAGGAAGCTTGGCCTATTGCCCATATCCCCCACATTACTTGGTGATAGTCTGGTACCTATGTGTCTCGAGTATAGAACTTGCAGGTCCCTGGTGAGCTGGTGTCTTTGTAGGGAACAGGACCATGGGCCAGGGTCAAGGTGAACTGGAGAGTGAAGGTTTGGGACCCTGAACCCTTGGGAGGCAACAGGTGCCTTATACCTGATGTTCAGAGATCCTTGACACCTGTTAAACAGGACCTTCCTGGGACAGCCAGAGAGCCCAGCACTGACTAGGCAGGCCCAAGAACCATGTGTTCAGGGGCAGGACAGTCTCCTGAACTATAGGTTTGGAGTTCATGGGAGAGGTGGGGCAGAGCAAGGCTGCAGCAACTGCAGCTCCTTGGCCTCACCTCAGCATGCCCCTCACTGACTCTTTGCACAAGACTATGGGATCCCCTGAGGCTTCCCAGGGAAGTCAGGTATGTCAGGGACAAGGCTGGGCTCTTCACATGCCCCCTCTTCTTCCTCAGGCCACAGGTTCTGATTTCCATGGTTCTCAGAGGCCACAGGAGACTAAGCGATGGCAGCAGCCAGCTTTCTGCCACTGCCAACAGGACCCCAGGTGAGCTGTCCCCAGGGCCTGGCAGTGCCCCCAGCCAGAGCCCTTGTGGTTTCTTCCATACCTATGATGATCACTGCATCTCCTAAACTCTGTGGCCCCTTCCCATTGTCTCCCCGTGGCTCATAGGGCCTCCAGGTCCTGACTGTCACATGCGCCCATGTCGAGATTCAGTCTTACCCACAGCAGTCCCTGTTGTTCCAGGCCAAAGTGACCTTCGAAGATGTGGCTGTGCTACTCTCCCAGGAGGAATGGGACCGCCTGGGCCCTGCTCAGAGGGGCCTCTACCGAAATGTGATGATGGAGACCTACGGGAACGTGGTCTCACTGGGTAAGGCCCTGCAGCAGGCCTGGTCCATGTATCTATGTATGTTAGACTTGAACAGGGGCTTCCCACTGGTAGGGACCTGGGGCAGGTTGCTCCTGGAGGCTCGTTCATCACCTCCCTGGGTGCTCAGCTCCAGCAGGAGGACAATCCTGTCCATCTTCATGTCCCCACAGGTAGGGTGGGAAGGGGAAAGGGGAAAGCTCAGCAAATGTTATATAAACAAAGACTTCCCTCCCCATGAGCAGGACTTCCAGGATCCAAGCCTAAAGTGATCTCCCAGCTGGAGCGAGGAGAAGAGCCATGGGTCCTGGACAGGAAGGGGACAGAGGAGAGCCAGGGCCGGGAGCGTGACTGCTCAGGTAAGTAAGGGTAACTGGCCCCTCCTTCACTGAGGGCTGAGCAGGACTTGAGCACAGCTGTGGACCTCGCTCAGGCTGAACTGCTGATAGGAGTGGCTTCCATCTGGGGCAAGACGTACCAGGCATCACCTGGCAAAGGAGTCTGTGGGTTGGGGTTGAGTCAGGTGGCAGGTCCATGGCAGGAAGTGAGCATAGTAATGAATCTTGAAGGGTAAACATGCAGAACCACAAAGAGGTGAAATTGGGGCATGGCTGTAGTGATTTTATCCTGACCAGAGGGACTGGCTAGCTAGGTTTGGTCCTAATGGGACATTTAGTTTTTGAGGATTACCTGATTGATTTAGAAACAAGAACAGGCCAGACACGGTGGCTCATGCTTTGAGAGGCCGAAATGAGAGGATTGCCTGAGCCCATGGGTTTGAGACCAGCCCAGGCAACTTGGCAAACCCTCACCTCTACAATAAATTTTACAAAAATTAGCTGGGCGTGGTGGCACATGCCTATAGTTCTGGCTTCTTGGAAGGCTGAGGCAGAAGGATCACCTGAGCTCAGCAGGCTGAGGCTACAGTGGCTGTGAACGTGCCACTGCACGCCAGCCTGGGCAAAAAAGAGTAAGACTTCAAGTCAAAACAAAACAAAACAAAAAAGAAAGAAGAACAATGCATTCTAAATGTAGAAGGGAAGTTTCTCAACCTGACATTCAAGATAAATGGGGTTGAAAGCTCACTGTTTCAGCTCAAGAACAAGACAAAGAAGCCCACCATCCCCATATAACATTGTACTGGGGGTCTTGTGTGAAATAAGGCAAAATAAAACTAAAACCATAAGTATTAGAAAGGAAAAAGAAAATTGTTTGCAGTTCATGTGATTGTCAATTTGGAAAAGAATTTATTAGAATTCACAAGAGAAATTACCAGTTTTGCGGGATACAAAATTAGTTGTATTTCTGTGTGTCAGCAACAAGCAAATTTGTATTTTTTAAAAGGTAACATTTATAATAGCATCAGGAATATAAAGTATCTAGGAATTAATCTAAGGAAAGATGTCCCAGACCTGTATGGACAAAATTATATAAAGGAAGATGGTATAAATACACAGATCTGACACTGAAGGCTGTGTTCGGTTGATTTCTGTGAATAAATTCTGACTTCAGGAGGTGATGTCTGAGTCTTGGGAAAACCTCAGTCAGCCTGTCCTGCCCAGGATGTTTCCCCTCAGGGTGGGTGGGGAAGACATGGGCAGTACCTCCATTGGCTGATCAGCTTTAGCATCTTAATTGTGGCAGTTTTCCCCTTGAAAGCTGTCCCTTGTTTCTAGAGATCCTGTGGACAAGGCACCAGGTGTTACAATCTACCTTTTTTTGGGCTACAAAATTAGATGTCCTCAGAGAAATTTAATTTTCCAGTGACTTAAACAAGAAGACACAATATCATGTCATGGAAATCTTACACAGACCTTCTGTTTATTGACTGAAGCCTTAGGAGGCTAGAAAATAGGACAGCTTTGTGAAGCTGTTGCCAAACCAGATCTGTGCTCTCAGGTGGCCAGCTGTACATCACCTGATGGACTGCTTAAATTCCCTTTAAGTGCCCTTTGAATTTGATGCCAATGAGACTGTGAAATTCTCCAGGAGCATGGTAGGTTAGAGATGAGAAATTTTTGCACAGAAGCACCTGGTTGCCTTACCTCAAGCAGAGACCACATAGCCAGGCATGGTGGCTCATGCCTGTAATCCCAGCACTTGGAAGGCAAAGGAGAGAAGATTGCCTGAGCCCAAGGGTTTGAGACCAGCCTGGGCAACTTGGTGAGACCTTGTCTCTACAGTAAATTAATTTTTTAAAAAAATTATCCAGGTGTGGTGGCGCACACCTGTAGTTCCAGCTACTTGGAAGGCTGAGGCAGGAGGATCCCCTGAGCCCAGCAGGTCAAGGCTGCGGTGGCCATGAATGTGCCACTATACTCCAGCCTGGGCGACAGAGTGAGACTACAACTCCAAAAAAACAAAAACAAAAAACAGAAGCCACAGAAAACAATGAACTGAGCCAGTTTTAGATTAATTATGTGCATATAAGTACAAACTGCCTGCCACAGCCTGGATTACCACTGCTGGCATCAGAGGAGCAGAATGTACCATTACCTTGTCCTGGCAGTTCCTCAGGATAGATGAGTGTGTGCACCTGCCTAGCCTTGCCCCTGCTATTTTTAACTAAGTGAATTACACTTATATGTTGTAACAGCAATGAAAGGATTTTCTAAGGGGAGTGTTTTGTTGTCACTGAAACTCTCTATTCCTTTTCCAGACAACATCAGATGTGACCACACTGCATCCTGTATGCAACAAGACAGTTTATTTTGTCCATGGGGTAAGTGTATATCTGATTTCTTTTTTCAGTGCAATCCCAGAAGGTGTTAACGCTCACATTTTACCAGAATGCAGAGATTACCCAGGCTGCGAAGAATACAATTCATATACAATTCATCCAAATGCTACAAAACACCAGAGAGGGGTGTTTGTTTGTAGACAGTCTCACTCTGTCACCCAGGCTAGAGTGCAGTGAGTGGCATGATCATAGCTCATTGCAGCTTGGAACTCCTGGGCTCAGGCAGTTTTCTTACCTTGGCCTCCAAATACACTGCAATTATAGGCGTGACCCACTGCACTCAGCCAATTTCTTTAAATATTTACTTCAGTGGAGTGACGTTTTTCCCCTTTATTTGTTTTGCTACACTTAAAACATACTTCCCTACTCTATCCTTAAAACAACAACTGAAGCCATCATCCTGAAAGCCAGTGGCTCTTGGCTCAAGGTCAGCTTCTGCACAGTGTGGATGCAAGGTGCAGTCAGGTGTGGCCTGTCGCCAGCCTTCACAGCAGCTTGAGTCCGTCTTGCTAACATCACATGATCCTTTGTGCCATGGATGATTGTGAGTAACCTTCTATACAGTTTTTTTATTATTATTATTAGCATCATCTTAACCATCTTGTTATTCTACCATCAGGTCAGAAGTTACCCATTCAGGCAACCTCAAGCAATAGAAATGATACTTTTCAATGCAAATGAGTATTTATTTGGTCTACAGGCTTTTTTCTGTGAGGATGAGGCTTATAAGTTTTAAAAAAAACTGTTTCTATCAGTTCAGAAAGCACATAGAATAATTTTCTAAAATGTGATATTAAGAACCTTAATAGACAGATGACAATGAATTGAGATTTTTTTAAATGAAGAATCTGTTAAATCTTGTTTCAATTTATCAGTACACTTAATAAATAAATTGCTCTGAAGAGAGTAAAAAGACACAGAAAAACCCAATAAGAAAGTGGCACAACACTTGAACAAGTTTCTGATAGACTAGGAAAACCAAAGGGCCAATAAACAAGGAACATTCTCAACCTCATTATTCATCATTAAAATGGAACTCAAAACCACTATGATATATCATGTTATATTTTCAGAATGGAAAAAACTGAAAGATCAGAAAGTATCAAGTGTGGCTGTAGAGCAGCTAATGGGGACGTAAATTCACATAGCCACTTTGAGAAACAATTTGGCATTATCTAATGAAATTGAAAATATGAATTCTTAGGTTCACCTCTTCCGCTCCTGCATGCATACAGTAAGAACATTTGTGCGTGAGCACCAGAAAACATACAAGAATCTTTATAGAAGTATGCTTCATGATGGAAAAAATAAAAAATAACACAAATGTCTTTCAACAGTAGAAAGACAAATAAACTATGTGTTTCAATATAATGGAATATACTGCAGTGAAAATGATTGAATAACTGCTACAAAACAACACGATACATAACAACACGAAGGGTACCTGGTCCTAAACCAGGGGAAGTGAGGACCAGTTGGAGGCCCAAACTTCACCTGCACATAGATTACTTATGTACCTAATCCAAATTTGTACCCCACATCTTTTTAATAAAATAAAGTAAAAAAAACACACAATGGATATCAGGAACATAATGCTTAGAGGGGAAGCAAGTTACAGGAGACTGCACCATGGAATTATAGAAAGCTCAGAAACATGCATAATTAAATTGTTATTTAGATATACAAACTTTTAAGATGAGACTATTTTTTTAAAAAACAAGAGGGCTTACAATTCCAGTCAAGATGTAGTATCAGGGACCAGAGTTACCCTGCCACTTGAAACAACTTGAAAATCTGGACAAGATACATGAAACACAGCTCTCGAGATGTTGGACACCAGCCTCATTGGAACAGTCAACAAGAGAAAATGATCCCTGAGAAACAGGAAGAAAATGTGCCCTGCAGTTGCCCCAACTCACTCACAACTTAGAGAAAGCCATGCAGAAATGGAAGCATGATAGAGTTTATTAGTCTCCCTGAGTTGAAAAGACAGAGCTGGGAGTCAAATGGAAGGGTAACAGAAATCAGTTTTACAAAGAGATTTTTGGAAATCTGCGGAGAATCCCCCTTGAATATTCAGTTGAATACTGATTATCAAATGCATGTGAAGAAATTGTCCAAGGCCAAGTAAGAGTCACCAGAAGGAATTACAGGGAGTAGTACCTGTGGTAGACAGAACTTAAGATCTCCACCACCTGTGTACATATTCACCAGGACTATGAATATGATGGGTTTTACTCTCATGATTAGATTGTGTTATATGACAATGTTTCCTTTAAAGAATACATGGTATTCTTTAAAGGCATGATAGCTCATGCCTGTAATCCCAGTACTTTGGGAGGCAGAGGCGAGAGGATTGTCTAAGCCCAGCAGGTCAAGGCTATGGTGGCCGTGAACATGCCACTGCACTCCAGCCTGGGTGACAGTGAGACTCTGAATTTAAAAAAAAAACAAAAGAGTACAAAGTGCTTTAAAACTGGATTTAGAGATCAGAGCCAGGAGCCAGAGATTCGAAGTATGAGAAGGATTTGATGAACCATTGCTACATTGAAGATGGAGGAGGGCATATGTGGCAAGAAATGTAGGCAGTATTTAGAAGCTGAAAGTGGCTTCCAGCTGACATCTAGCAAGAAAACAGTCACCTTGGTCCTATAGCTTTAGGGAGCTAAATTTTACCAATGAAAGAATGAGCTTTAGTATTGGGTTTATCCCCCAAGCCTCCACACAAGAGCTTAGACTGGCCAACACTTTATTTTAGAAAGTGAAACTCTGAGCAGAGAACTTAGGCATACTATATGAATTCATGGCCTGCAGAATTAATATATGGGTGTTGTTTAAGCTGCTAAGTTTGTAGTAATTTGTAACATGTCAATAGCAAACTAATGCATTGCCCAGTGCTCACACAAGACTGGGAATACTATCTGCTCTTAAGAGCCATAGTAGAAAACCTCATAATTCACAAAGCATCAGAGTACTAAGAAAGGTCTTGTCTCAGTAGTAGAGAAAATAACTCCTTCTACTATTCTGGTCCCATCTAACAAAGCTTAATAAAAGCAGGACCCAAAAAAACATGCTATTTTCTTTTCTTTCTTTTTTTTCTTTTTTTTTTTTTTTTTTATGAGTTGGAGTCTCACTCTGTCACCCAGGCTGGAGTGCGGCGGCATGCTCGCAGCCACCACAGCCTTGACCTGCTGAGTTCAAGCAATCCTTCCATTTCAACCTTCCAAGTAGCTAGAACTACAGACGTATATCACTACACCCAGCTAATTTTTTTTTTATTTATTGTAGAGATGAGGGCTCACCAAGTTGCCCAGACTGGTCTCTGAACCTATGGGCTCAGGCAATCCTCTTGCCTCCGCCTTCCAAAGTGTGGGATTACAGGCATGAGCCACTGTGCCTGGCCATGCTATTTTTAAGTAACTTAACAAAACATCAGAACAAAACTCAAGGATATTTATAGGAATACAGAAATACCCAGCTCCCAACAAGGTAAACTCTATGATGTCTAGCATCTAATTAAAATTATCAGGCATGCAAAGAAGCAAGAAAATACAACCATAATCAGAAGAAAAACTAGTCAAGTGAAACTGACCAGAAATGATACAAATGTTAGAATTAGAAGACAAGATCATTGAAACATTCCACATGTTCAAGGAGGCAATGAAATGAAAAATTCACTAGATGGAATTAATGTCACATTAGGCATTGCATAAGAAAAGATTAATGAACTTAAAGACATAGCAGTAGGAACTATTGAGAAGAAAACAGAAGAAAGCCTGAAAAAGACCAAAGATATCAGTGCTCTGAGATATCATGAAGTGGCCTGATGTACAGTTGACCCTTGAACAATACAGGTTTAAATGGTGCAGATTCACTAGATTGTCTTCTACCTTTACCACCCCTGAGAAAGCAAGACCAATCTCTCCTCTTTCTCCTCTTTAGCCCTCTCAACATGAAGACAACACTCTCACTTAATAATAAATCTGTGGCCAGGCATGGTGGCTCGGCCTGTAATCCCAGCACTTTGAGAGGCCAAGGCAAGAGGATTGCCTGAGCCTGGGGGTTTGAGACCAACCTGGGCAACTTGGTGTGAGACCTCATCTCTACAATAAATCACAAAGAGTAGCCAGGCATGATAGCTTGTGTCTATAGTTCCAGCTACTTGGAAGGCTGAGGTGAAAGGATTGCCTAAACCCAGCAGGTCGAGGCTGCAGTGGCCATGAGTGTGACACTGCACTTCAGCCTGGGTAACAGAGTGAGACTTCGACTCAAATACTAATACTAATACTACTAATAATAATGTTAACATTTTTCCAAATATGATGAAAACTATAAACACACAGATCAAAGAAGCTCAATTCATCCTTTGCATAATAAACATGAAGAAAATTACACTAAACTTATAATCAAATTGAGCAAAACCAATGATAAAATGTTTCAAGCAGCCAGAGGAAAACATGCTATATCCAAAGGAATAAGGGATGACAGCTGATTTTGTGTCTGAAACAATGAAAGTGAGAAGACAGTGGAACACCTTTAAAGTACTGAAGGGACAGATACTTGTCAACTAGAATTTTATTCCCAGTGCAAATATCTTTCAAAATGAAACGCAGATCCAGGCATGGTAACTCACACCTATAACCCTAGCACTTTGGGAGACCAAGGCAGGAAGATTGCTTAAGCCTAGGAGTTCAAGACCAGCCTGGGAAACATAGCAAGACTTCATCTCTACAAAAAATTTTTAAAATGAGCCAGGTGTGGTAGTACACACCTGTAATCCCAGCTACTCAGGAGACTGAGGTGGAAGGATTACCTGAGCCCAGAAGGTTGAGACTGTGATGAGTCATGATCATACTACTTTGAATAAGTTTTGGAGGCACACAGTATCTAACCTCAAAATTTATTATAAAGCTATGTCAGTTAAGACAATATAGTATTGGCATCAAAATAGAACATCTTGGCAATGGAACAGAGTTCAGAAACAGATTCACACATAATCAAAAATTTATTTTTGACAGAAATACAAAGGCAATTCAATGGAGAAAGGATGTTTTTTCAACAGATCCTGCTGGATATTAATGTGCCAAAAAATGAATTTTGATTCATACTTTGCATATGCATGAATTAAATCAAAACGGTTTGTAGACCAAAATATAAAACCTAGAACTATAAAACTTTTGGAAGAAACCATAGGAGAAAAATCTTTGTGATTTGGGGTTAGGCAAAGGTTTTATAAGTAAGATACCAAAAACATAACTTATTTAAAAATTGATAAACTGAACTTTTTGAAAGTTAAGAACTTCCGTACTTTGAAAGACTTTCTAGAGTAAAAAGACAAGACACATTCTGGAAGACAATATTATAAAAGCGTGGCCTCCCAAAGTGCTAGGATTACAGGCTAAGCCACAGAGTCTGGCCATAAAAGCCAAAGGTTGTCCAAGGTACTCGTAACATTTGTTTTCATAAACTGGATTGTGGGTACATGAATGTTCATTCTACCATTATTCTTCATATCTTTTTAAGATTGCTTCATTAAGATACAATTTGCACACCATACAATTCACTCATTTAAAGTGTACAATTAAATGGTTTCAAGTGTATTCAGAGTTGTGCAGCCATCACCACAATCTATTTATTTATTTATTTATTTATTTTGAGCCAAGATCCAAGATCAAGGTGCTGGTCAACTCAGCTGTTTCTGGTGAGGGCTCTCATCCTGGTTTACAGTCTTACTCTGTCACCCAGACTGGAGTGCAGTGGCACGCTCATGGTCACCGTGGTCAGTCTCGACCTGCTGGGCTCTGGCAATCCTTCTGCCTCAGTCTTCCAAGAAGCTGGAACTACAGGCATGCACCACCACGCCCAGCTAATTTTTCGAATTATTGTAGAGATGAAGTCTTGCCATGTTCCCCAGGCTGGTCTTGAACCCATGGACTCAGGCAATCCTTTCACCTCTGCCTCCCAGAGTACTGGAATTACAGTCGTGAGCCACTGTGCCCAGCACCACAGTCAATTTTAGAACATTTTCATTACCCCCAAGAGAAACCTTAGACCCATTAGATCCCCTCTCCTAGCCCTGGGCAACTACTGTAATCTGCTTTCTGTCTCTATAGATATCTGGACATTTCGCATAAATAAAATCAAGCAGTATGTATTCTTCTGTGACTGGCTTCTTTTACTTAGCATACTGTTTTCAAGGTTCATCTATATTGTAGCACTTGTAAGTACTTCAGTCCTTTTAATTGCCTAGTAATGTTTCATTGTATGTCTCCACATTTTATTTATCCACTCAATCAATTGATGGACATTTGGGTTGTTTCCATATTTCTTATATCCTCCATGTATTTTGTAAATAAAAATTTAAATGCTGGGATTATAAGCTATCCCTCAGTTCTGGGAGAGGACACCAGATCAGGCTTCATGGAGAGATGCCATTTGCAAAATGCCTTGAAAGATAAGTGCAACATTCAAAAATAAACTTGTGAGAGTTGAGTGATGGCCAGACTGAGTGAAGAGTGTGAGCCCTGTGGAGTTAAAGGAAACAAGGAAGATGACCCAGCTCAGTCCCAGAGATTCAGGCAGTTGGTGGAAAGAGAGAAAGGCAGAAGCCCAGGAGAGCAAACAGTCTAAAGCAAGTATTGCTTAGTTATGCTACCACTGTGTGCTACAGTCAGAGAGGCAGCCTCCACGGGTTCTCCCCACTCTCCTGGATTCTGTGCCAGCCACCTTGAAAGGACAAATTTTAACTTTAAAGTCATTGCTATCAATTTTTTTTTTTTTTTGAGTCAGAGTCTCACTCTGTCACCCAGGCTGGAGTGCAGTGGCAGCCTCAAACTCCTGGTCTCAAGCAGTCCTCCTACCTCAGCCTTCTGAGTAGCTGGGATTACAGACATGAGCCACTGTGTCTGACTAAAAAAAAATTTTTTTTAGTGGCTACTCTACATTAAAATATATGTCTTTTACCATAGTCTACCTTCAAAGAATAGTTATCACTTCATATATAGTGTAAGAATCTTACAACAATATACTTTTGTCTTAGTCTGCTCAGGCAATCATAGCAAAATACCACAGACTGGGTGGAAATCCAAGATCAAGGTGCTGGCCAACTCAGCTGTTTCTGGTGAGGGCTCTCATCCTGGTTTACAGTCGGCCATCTTCTCACTGTGTGCTCACGTGACCCCTTCTTTGTACACAGATTGGGGGACAGAAAGAGAACTCTGGTGTCTCATAAGGGTACTAATTCCATCATGAGAGTTGCTACCCATATAACCCTAATTACCTCCTATAGCCTTCATTTCCATATACTATCACATTGGGGTTAACACATGAATTTGTCTATAACAACTTCCCTATTCCTTCACCCCAAATTGCTGTGATATTATGTTTTGCTCTCACATATGTTGTAACTCCACAATACGTTACTGCTTTTGCTTTAAAAGACAATTATCTTTTTTTTTTTTTTTTTTTAAGTCTGGGTCTGTTGCCTAGGCTGGAGTGTGGTGGCATGATCACAACTCACTGCGGCATCAACCTCCTGGGTTGAGGTAATCCCTCCACCTTAGCCTCCCAAGTAGCTGGGACTACAGGTGTGCATCACCATGCCTAGCTAATTTTTTTATTTTTATTTTTTTGTAGAGACATGATCTCACTGTGTTGCCCAGGCTGGTCTCAAACTCCTGGGCTCAAGCAATCCTCCCACCTCAGCCTTCCAAAGTGCTGGGATTACAGGTGTGAGCCACCGTACCAGGCCCAATGATCTTTTATAGCATTTTAGAACAGTTTTTCATAGTCTTTTATATTTCTGTCTTTTAAATGGTTACTATGTTAACCATTTCCAAAGAACTTCATTTCTTTCTCTTTTATTTATTTGTTTTGAGGTGGAGTCTCACTCTGTCATTCAGGCTGGAGTGCAATAGCACACTCATGGCCACCCCCTGTTGACCCACTGGGCTCCAGCGATTCTTCCACCTCAGCCTTCCAAGTAGCCAGAACTACAGGCACGTGCTACCATGCCCTGATAATTTTTGATTTATTGTAGAGACAAGGTCTTGACAAGTTGCCTGGGCTGGTCTTGAACCTGTGGGCTCAGGTAATCCACTTGCCTTGGCCTCCCAAAGTGCTGGGATTAGAGGCTGAGCCACCAAGCCCAGCCTTCATTTCTTTTTGTAAATCCAAGTTTTCTGTCAAGTGTCTTATTCCTTCTATCTGAAGAACTCCCTTTAACATTTCTTGTAGTATGGATTTCTGCTTATGAATTCTCTTCATTGTTTTTATTATTTATCTTTGTTTTTTGAGAGATATTTTCACTGGGCATAGAGTTTTAAGTGGGCAGGTTTTGTTGTTTTTTTTCTTTAGCACTCTAGGGATGTCAATACATCTCTATCAAACTTGATTGTTCCCAATAAAAAGTCTGCCATAATAATTTTATTTTTCCTCTGTATATCATGTATATTTTTTTCCTCTGGCTTGTCTCCATGATTATCTCTTTCTCTCATTCTTAGCAGTTTGATTATGAGTATATTTAAAACATATTTTGAGTTCAGATCTTCTTGAATGTGTGTTTTGATGTTTTCTATTATTTTTACAAAAGGCTCAACCATTATCTCTTTCAGTGTGTTTGCTTCCTTATTTTCTCCGTTTTCCGGGATTCTAATTAGATGCATGTTAGGCCCATTTGATATTGATCCACAGTTCTTTTCAGTTTTGTTTTTGTTTTTCATTCATTTTTCTCTGTTAGTGTGTTTTTTGTGTCTGGTATTTCCATTGGACTCTTTCATATAGTTTCTCTGCTGAAATTCCCCATCCAATTATGCATCCAATCTGTGTCTTTTCAACTTTGGGTTATCTCTAGGTCTGCTTCTGTTAATTGCTTTAGTTCTTGACCATTGTTTTTTGTTTTTTCTTTCTCTTTTGGGTATCTCATACTTTTTTATTGAATGCAACTATTATTCATAGGACAGTAGAGAGGGAGGTAAATATTGTGTCTGAAAATGTAGCCTCTCTTGTAAGACTATTAGTGAGTAAACCTGAGTCAGTCTAGTCTGGAGTTGGACTAGGTATGTATTTTGTTGTTGACATGGTTACTTTTAGGTGCACCACCAGATTCAAATTTCTGTAGCACTTCCTTGTACTTAGCATGGGGCTCCTAGTCTTCCTCATGTGCCTACCTCAGAGAAGGTTTCCCTCCTGCTCTTGCCCCTATCCTACTGGTATACTACTCTTATTACTCAGTACTTGCTAGCCTCGGGTGGGGGGGGGTGGAAAGGAAAGGGGATGCTCTTGTTGTCCTGGTTCATCTTCAACTGTACCTCAGAGTCTCAGAGATGAGGCCTTCTCAATGAATCTGCCTTTTCCCTGGATTCAAGAGATTTCTAATTTTCTGGACCCATGACAGTTTCCTGCCCCTCCATCAAAGGTAAAGGGTATTTTTTTTTCCTTTCACCCAGCCACCGTGACTTTCTCCTTGCCTCAAGGATAACAAGTTTGCTTTTCTTCCCCCGGTGACTTCTGATTTTCATTCCATAGAGAAGAGTCCAGGTGGGTGTTTGTCCTCCCTTCTCCCAGACCTGAACCACCAAAGGAAACTTTCTCTGGTTCTGTCCCTAGTCTTTCTCATGAGTGCCAAGGGAAGGTCCATGGAGAAGAGCCCTTGTGTCTGTGGCTTCCAGGAATTCTTACCCACTTGTGTGGTGACTCTATCTTCCTTTCTTCTTCAGCCATGAGCAAGTCAGTGCACTTGTCTCAGTCTCATCTCCCATGGATGAACCTGCCTTTCATTAGGCTTCAGGCTGGTTGGTTCCCATGTGCTCTCAGCTCTGTGATGGGTTCAGGAAAAGTTAGGGTTTTGTAGATAATCTGGCTTTTTTCTTGTTTGGGTGGGGGGAGTAATGCTCTTTTTAGCTTTCTATCTCCTGAGGGAAGTGAATATATAATTAATAATAACACATAATATACTAATATATACAGGCCAGGCTTGGTGGCTCAGCCTGTAATCCCACGCTTTGGGAGGCTGAGGTGAGTGAATTGCCTGAGCCTGTGAGTTCGAGACCCGCCTGGGAAACTTGGCGAGACCTCATCTCTACAATAAATCAAAAAAATTAGCCAGGCGTGGTAGCACACACCTGTAATTCCAGCTAATTGGAAGGCTGAGGCAGAAAGATCGCCCAGCAGGTCAAGGCTGCGGTGGCCGGGAGCGGCCACTGCACTCCAGTCTAGGTGAATGAGTGAGACTCCAACTCAAAAAAATAATAATAATAATAATAATATATACAGTTTTATATAATCTATAACAAGATAATAAAATGGGTATAGGGTATAGCTGAATTGGCCAGTGTAGTCACATGGCATTGCATGCCAAGTCAGGTTGTATGCTTAAGTCATTCAGTGTCTATGAGTGACCAGGCAATGTTGAGGTTGAGGAGAGTATTAACTTGATTGACAACAGTTTGCTATGGGATAGTGGTCTGTGGCAGGAACAAGGACTTGGATGCTGTTGGGGGAAAAGAGAAAAATAAGGAATCAGAAGAGAGACACATATTCTGAAGGTCCACCAGCTACAGGAGGAAGAACTTGTTCTAGGAGAAGGGAAGAGGTCTGGCAGAGGGCAGAGGACCCACCTGAGCCCTGGAGAGCAGTAGGGTGTGATGAAAGGGAAGCTGAAGCTTGCAGTGGATGTGGTGGAGCAAATCAATCAGATCTGGAATGGGACCCCAGCCTTGGCACCATCACTATGGCAACCCTTCACCCTCAGTGTTATTTCTGGACAATGTCCTTGAGGAAACCGCCCCACCCCTACACCTGCTCATAGGGAACCTGCAGGTGAACCTCTGCTGAGGGTTTGCTGCAGTCTGTACTACTTCCATCCTTTTTTTTAAATTTTGAGTTGGAGTCTCACTCCATCTCTCAATGGCATACTCACAGTCACTGCAGCCTCGACCTGCTGGGCTCAGGTGATCCTTCTGCCTCAGCCTTCCAAGTAACTGGAAACACAGATACGTGCCACTATGCCCAGCTAATTTTTTGATTTATTGTAAAGATGAGATCTTGCCAAGTTGTCCAGGCTGGTCTCGAACCCGTGAGCTCAGGCAGTCCTCTCACCTCGGCCTCCCAAAGTGCTGGGATTATAGGCATGATAGGCGTGAGCCATCATGCCCAGCTTCCTTTTTTTTTTTTTTTTAATTTGAGACAAATCTTGCTATGTTGTTCAAGCTGGACTTGAACTAGGCTCAAGCAATCCTCCCACCTCAGCCTCCAAAGTAGCTGGGACTACAGGACTAGAGAGGTATGCACCACTGCACCCAGCTTGTTTCCTTCCTTTTGCAAGAAGTGTTAATATTTGGTATGTCTTTGTCTCTCCACGGTAACCATTCCTTGGATGTCCAAAGACATCACAGATCTAACCAAACATCTGTTTATTTGTTGGCCACCTCTGTCCAAATCTTTCTCCAAACTCTTCAGTCATAAAATACTTCATGGATATTCCTGCCCATCATTATGGATGGACCTCTTGGATTTTGTGTCTCTTATTTTTCAAGTGTCCTTGTTGGGGTTCCAAGAGCCCCATTATACAGCATCTGTCTTTCCAGATCAAGTTCTGAACCAATTAAAAAGTAAAGTTTATGGCCGGGCATGGTGCTCAAGCCTGTAATCCCAGCACTTTGGGAGGCCTAGGCGAGAGGATTGCCTGAGCCCAGGGGTTTGAGCAGCCTAGGCAATTTGGTGAGACTGTCTCTACAATAAATTAAAAAAATGAGCCGGGTGTGATAGCATATACCTGTAGTTCCGGCTACTTGGAAGGCTGAGGCGGAAGGATTGCCTGAGCCCAACAGGTTGAGACTGGGGTGGCTGTAAGCATGCCACTACACTCTAGCCTGGGCAATGGAGTGAGACTCAGACTCAAAAAAAAAGTACAGTTTATGTCTCAATAAATCTGTCACCAAACATGCACACCAATACAAAAGCATATGGGACATAAAAATGTTATTTATAGATAAAACAATTGGAAAATGCGATTTATTGCCATTCAAATGTACTTCCTAATACAGAACCCCAGAATAAGACAAACTTATCACCAGGTTCAGGTAGTGAGGGATCACCGCAGGCTCCCCATATTGTGGCCTGCCTCTGTAGTTCTTTGAACATGGGGGAACAGAGCAGAAGGTAGACTCACCAGGGCCAGGCTAGTTCCCAAAAAGTGGCTGAGCTGAGAATTCCCGGGTCTTATTCAAATTAGCCAGTCAATTTAGTCCACCTCCTCTGGAGAAGAGGGAATGGGAAAAATTATTTCCCCCTCCAACACACACACACTTTGGTGCTATCCCAGCCCTTGATCTCTTGGTGTCTCTGGGTCTCAGTTTGCTAAATCTGCACTCTCCCCCAAAGGTTGTTGACCCCACTGGCACCTGCCACAGACCCCGTGCATGTTCTTTAATAAGATAATAGCAAGAATTCCCTTCTTGGATCTTTCTCTGCCATGGGGCTTCTCATCCCAGAATGTCACTCAGTTATGACATTCATTCAGGGTAAGGGGCTTAGAGGAGTGGTGAAATACTGAGGGTGGGGTTGGTATCCTGAGCTCCAGGGCTAAGATTGAGTACTACAAGGGGCCACAGTCAAGGGGCCTGGAGCCTTCAGCACTGGGAGGTCTGGCTGTCCTCTGCTATGGGAAGGGTCCTTTCACCTTCTGGAAACAGAGGGGTCTAATATGTGTCCTGTTTACATGCAGGGTCAGCCTCTTGTTCTTCCACATGATGTGGAGCCATGTCCACACGGTGAGAGCCCTTGGTGGAGTAAGCTCCCCAAGCACAGCCCATCCTGAAACAGCACCTGTTCCCATGTGATATCTTGATCTGTGTGGTACTTTATCTCAGTGGCTCAGTCTCCAAGATTTAAAACGCTATTGTTGGCTGGGTGTGGTGGCTCATGCCTGTAATCCCAGCACTTTGGGAGACCAAGGTGAGAGGACTGCCTGAGCCCAGGGATTTGAGACCAACCTGGGCAATATGGGGAGACCTTGTCTCTACAATAAAAAAAAAAAATGAGCTGGGAATGGTGGCATCTGCCAGTATTTCAAGCTACTTGGAAGGCTGAGGCAGAAGGATCACCTGAGCTCAGCAGGTCAAGGATGTGAGTGTGCCACTACACTCCAGCCTGGGTGACAGTGAGACTCCAACTATTAATAAATAAATAAATAAATAAATAAGTGACTATGTCCTAAGCTTGTGCTTCCTATCAATCATAAGGTTTTATCTCTTTGAAAATAAGACAGCTTGGCTGGGCATAGTGGCTCACGCCTATAATCCCAGCACTTTGGGAAGCCGAGGTGAGAGGATTGCCTGAGCCCGCAGGTTCGAGACCAGCCTGAGCAACTTGACTTGGCGAGACCTCATCTCTACAATAAATCAAGAAAAATTAACAGGGTGTAATGGTGCATGCCTGTAGTTCTAGCTACTTGGATGGCTGAAGTGGAAAGATCACCTGAGCCCAGCAGGTAGAGGCTGCGGTGGCTGTGAGTGTGCCACTGTACTCCAGCCTGGGAGACAGAGTGAGACTCTGACTCAAAAAAAAAGAAAGAAAATAAGACAAATTACACACACACACAAAATGAGATGAAAAACCCCTCCAAATTAAAAAATAATAATAAAATAAAACACTATTGTCCAGCTGGGCTTGGTGGCTCAACCTGTAATCCCAGCACTTTGGGAGGCTGAGGCACGTGGATTGCCTGAGCCCGCAGGTTTGAGACCAGCCCAGGCAACTTGGCGAGACCTCGTCTCTACAATAAGTCAAAAATTATCCAAGCGTGGTAGCACACACCTGTAGTTCCAGCTACTTGGAAGGCTGAGGCAGAAGGATCACCTCAGCCCAACAGGTCAACGCTGGGGTAGCTGTGAGCATGTAACTGCACTCCAGCCTGGGCAATGGAGCAAGACTCCGACTCAAAAAAACCAACAACAAACACTATTGTCCTTAGCACTCCTGCCTCCCACCACTTACACAGTCAGCCCACAGAGCCTTTGACTTGATCCCAGAAGCATCTCCACCCCAGCCTTTCCTGCCATCCTTACTGTTGTCCTCACAGGCCTCGTTTCTGGCCTAAACTTGGCAGCAGATTCTAATCACATCCCTCTGTGCCTCCAGTCTTGTCCTCTCTGCCCCCTCCCACCCCCACTACCAGTGCATTCTCCACATGAAATTGTCTTCTACCAAGAGGTTACATCACCACCCTCCGTGTACAAGTCTACTGGCCCCCAGATAGCACTCCCTGACCTGCTCACAAGAGATATGCTCACATGCCTCTTGCTGCCTGCCCATGTGCCGCTGTCTCCCACAGCGCTTCCACATAATAGTGTGGTCCTACTTCCCAGATGGCTTCTGGAAGCTCAGTCCACATGAGGACTCTGTAGACAGCAGGGCTCAGGCATCACTGGGCTGTCTCTTTGCTGCTATGTCTCCTGTGTCCAGGTGTGTGACCTCAGACTGGATTTTACACCTTTCTCTTAAATATTGCTGTTATAACCTTTCCACACTCCTGTTGGAAACACATTACCTTCTGATTTCTAGTTGTTTAAAATGTTTTGTTTCTGTTCCTCCCTAGCTCACATGGCCATGTGCATTCAGGAGCTATACCTTCATCAACAAAGCCAATTTAAGGGTTGCACTTGCTCTGCAGTTTTGAGAAATGTTAATATTTTCATTTTGGATTTGTTTTTTCAGAATGTGACACCAAGGAAGAGAACCAAACTACAGACTTGAGTCTGAAGCCATTAATTTCAGAGGACATAGCAGTAATTCTGGAGAAAACACCCTTGGGGAGGATTGATCAAGAAAATACTGAAACAAAGAGAAACTTCTCTCTGAGTCCAAAACCTACTGACCACAGTGATGTCCAGGTTTTAAGCCGGAGTGTGCCACTCACTCCACATCAGGCAGTACCTAGTGGAGAGAGACCCTACATGTGCATTGAGTGCGGGAAGTGCTTTGGTCGGAGCTCCCATCTCCTTCAACATCAGCGTATCCACACTGGGGAAAAGCCCTATGTGTGCAATGTATGTGGGAAGGCCTTCAGCCAGAGTTCAGTCCTTAGTAAACACAGGAGGATTCACACAGGTGAGAAGCCCTATGAGTGTAATGAGTGTGGAAAAGCCTTTAGAGTGAGCTCAGATCTTGCTCAGCATCACAAGATACACACAGGAGAGAAGCCTCATGAATGTCTTGAGTGTCGGAAAGCCTTCACTCAGCTCTCTCATCTCATTCAGCACCAGCGGATTCACACAGGAGAAAGACCATATGTGTGTCCATTGTGTGGGAAAGCCTTCAACCACAGCACTGTCCTGCGGAGCCACCAAAGGGTGCACACTGGGGAGAAGCCTCATGGGTGCAATGAGTGTGGGAAAACCTTCAGTGTGAAGAGGACACTGCTGCAGCACCAGAGGATACACACTGGGGAGAAGCCTTACACATGCAGTGAGTGTGGAAAGGCCTTCAGTGACCGCTCGGTTCTCATTCAGCACCACAATGTGCACACAGGAGAGAAGCCCTACGAATGCAATGAGTGTGGGAAGACCTTCAGCCACCGCTCTACCCTGATGAACCATGAGCGGATCCACACAGAGGAGAAGCCCTATGCATGCTATGAGTGTGGAAAGGCCTTTGTTCAGCACTCACACCTGATCCAGCACCAAAGGGTCCACACTGGGGAAAAACCCTATGTGTGTGGGGAATGTGGGCATGCCTTCAGTGCACGCCGATCTCTGATCCAGCATGAGAGAATCCACACAGGTGAGAAGCCCTTTCAGTGCACAGAGTGTGGCAAAGCCTTCAGCCTGAAAGCAACCCTGATTGTGCACCTGAGGACCCACACGGGCGAGAAGCCCTATGAGTGCAATAGCTGTGGGAAAGCCTTCAGCCAGTACTCGGTGCTCATCCAGCACCAGCGGATCCATACAGGCGAGAAGCCCTATGAGTGTGGGGAGTGCGGTCGTGCCTTCAACCAGCATGGCCACCTGATCCAGCACCAAAAAGTACACAAGAAGCTGTGACCCACTGCCAATACAAGAATCCACCCTCACAGAAACTGCACATACAACTGCAGGCAGCCTTCATCCCAGGAGAATCTTCTAAGAGTTAACTCTACAGGAAACCCTTCTTTGGTGATTCAGTGTCACAGAATAAATCTGAAGAGAAGCACTGGGCATGTTCTTCCTGTGGAAAAACTTTAGAGAATGCCTGTTTTATTTCCTCATCATCTTGAGGTTATACTGGAGAGTAATCATACAATTGTAGTGAATTTTGGTAAAGACAGCCATAATTCTTTCTTTAACATGAGTTTATTTGGAAAGTTAAGGCACAAGAACTATTGTCCCAATAAAACTTTCTTACATTATGAATAAAGTTCTTTTTCTTAGAATACTACATGCTTTTCCGAAATATAATTAACCATTCTAGTTGCACTTAAAAGTTAGAAAGTTGGACTATTTTCAGTAGTCTTAAAATACTAAAGTCCTATGTGGATAAAGTGATATAAAAAATTGTCAGCTGGGCACAGTGGCTGTAATCCCAGCACTTTGAGAGGCAGAAGTGAGAGGATTGTCTGAGTCCAGGGGTTTGAGACCAACCTGAGCAACATAGTGAGACCTTGTCTCTACAATAAATTAAAAAATTAGCCAATTGTGGTGGCACATGCCTGTGGTTCCAGCTACTTGGAAGGCTGAGGCAGAAGGACCACCTGAGCCCAGTAGGTGGAGGCTGCAATGGCCGTGAGTGTGCCACTGCACTCCACTCCAGCCTGGGTGGCAGAGTGAGACTCCAACTCAAAAAAAAAAAAAGAAATTGTCATCACATACTGTATAATCATGTAAAATTACTGGAAATCCGAGGTGTGTGTGGAAACACTTTTATGTGGGGGAAAAAAGGAAAAGTCTAAAGATTAGTGAGAAATAATGTAAATTTAGAAAACCCTTAACCAGATGCTTTAACTTCATTTATGATCAGAAGGGGTATCCTCTTTAGTTAAAAAATTCAACTCAAAACCTGCCCTTTTGACCTACAGACCCTGTGCCCCAGAGACATGGGATGTCTCAGCCCTGTAGGTGTAGGAGGGGAACTCCACACTGAGAGCAGACTGACCTCATCGCTCTACGCCAAGTGGGTGCCTCTTTACAACTCACAGTATTTCCACAAAAAAAATTACTAAAATGACAAGTCTTTGGTGCATATTTGACTATCTCTAATATTTCTATTCCTATATTTGAAAAGTTTGTTTTCATTTTTTTACTCCTGGTTCAAGAGTCTCGTGTCCATTGCCATATTACTATGATGAACCTGGTTTATTCCTAATTTAAAATGTGTATTTGTTTACAATTATTTGTTTTAAGGATATAGTTCTTGAAACTGAATTTGTATCAGAGTCATTTCTGGTAGTAGCCAGCTGCAAAAGGAACAAAGGTATGAGATTCAAGACACGTGCTAAGTGCCTAAGATGAAGGAGGGCTCTTACACCTCCAAAGTCTGTCAGCTTCTTGGAAAAAATGAGCACAGGGCATAGATCCTTAAGTCCACAGTGCTGTCAACCGACAAAAGGGGACTTCCCACCCTACCCCGGATGCACCTGCCAGCAGAAAA
Source organism: Tarsius wallacei (assembly GCA_963574415.1). Classification (NCBI taxonomy): domain Eukaryota; kingdom Metazoa; phylum Chordata; class Mammalia; order Primates; family Tarsiidae; genus Tarsius; species Tarsius wallacei. The sequence goes on along the minus strand of CAUYQG010054468.1, from coordinate 826 downwards.
CCCGCCAACGGCCCCCAGCAACAGCCCGCCATTGGACGTCCGTCCACCACGCCCCTACCCTCCTCCCAAACCCAAACCCGGATATGTTACCCTTAAAAACTCAAGCTGCCCTCACCTGGGCGCGACTCCCCTGGCCCATTTTCCTGGACCAAGGGACCTCTCCCGGGAGCTCCCCCAATAAACGCTTGGTTTGTACCAGCACCTTGCCCTGTGCCTTTTTCGGTATCTCCAAACGTTACACACAGCAGTACATCATAATGCAGAAAAAAGTGTGTTTCCCCTTCTATATGCAGACACTAGTGAGAGGAGCCAATGACAATAAGGTATTAACTTCAGAGAGGAATTGGTCACCAACCAATGTGTTAACTTGAAAAAGGAGCTGCGATCACTGCTGTTTTACTCCTGAGCAGCTGAAACCACTGAAGTGAAACTCCAGGGGAACTAATATCAGGTGTTACTTCAAGGGAATTGAGGTTACTCTGGTGAAACCTCAGCTCAGGTAACTGAGGTGTTACTTTAGAAAGGAGTCGATGCACTGAAGTGTTGCTACAGATGGATGAAATAACAGGGTGTTACTTCAGAAAAGATGATCACTGTGTTTCTTTGGAGGAGAGCAGAGATCGCTGAGGTGTTGCTTCAGAAAGAAAATGAGACAATTGTAGTATTCTGGAGGATCTGAATACACTGAGGTGTTTTATCAGAGAAGAGACAAGATCATTGGGTGTTAGTTGTTGTTTTTTGTTTTTTTTTTTTTTTTTTGTGTTGGGGTCTCACTCTGTCACCCCGGCGGGAGGGCAGTGGCATGCTCCCGACCACCCAAGCCACA
>CAUYQG010054465.1:0-13860 GCA_963574415.1 Tarsius wallacei | reverse complement strand
AGACACCTCTTATCAACAAGGGTACCTGAACGAAATATTTTTGTATGCCTAACCCCTAACTGTACCTCACAATAACATAATAAAATAAAATAAAATAAAAATAAAAAAAATAAAAAATAAAAAAAAATTCACAGAAGAGTGCTAAGCAGAGATGCCAGGCAACATTTTGATTCGTTGAATGTATACACTACACACATATTACCAAGTTCAATAAAAGAACATACGTTAAAAATGATCACCCCCTCACCCCAGCCAACAACCATCAAGTTCTCTGTCCCAGACCAAACAACATAAATGTTCACCAGACTAGGACAGGCACATCAACATGGAATGTGGCTGTTAAAAGACAATTTTAAGAGAAATGAAGTCTTTAATTTACTCACTGAAGAAAGTAAGGTATGACTTGCATGCCATCTGTGTAAACAACAGAGGCGCTGTAAAGGTAGCTGTTTGTATTTTTTAAAAAGGCAGGGGGAGACGTATATGGATGCTTGTCCATGCATAGAGTATCTCTGGAAGGATTTGTTGACCCTCTGGAGGGCAACTAAAGACTGGGAGTTGGGTGGAAAGTTGACTTAATTCTCATTCGACTTTCTGTTGTTCTATTTGAATTTCATGCCATGTGCATGCACTGCCTTTTAAAAAATTAGAAAGCAAACGTACAAATAACCCTTCATCTCAGCATATTCCACATATGCCATCTTCCTCTTCTTTCCTTTACCTGCCTACTCAGAGCTAGCGCAGCCTTTTCCCTGCTAGGCAGCCTTCGCCCTCAAATCTGTACTGACTCCCTGATTCCACGACCCCAGCCAACCTCTACTTTCTAAATTATTTCTTCACTAATTGATGCTAATGTCTTTTAGAAACGTTACAAGCTTATGGGAAAGCTTCTGCTTGAACTCTGTCCTGCTGATAATCTTAATCTGTCCAGTCTAATAACAAACTACATCATTCTGACTTGTTTATCACTCTTGCTTCCTATTCTTTCTACTGTCATTCCCAGTTTTCCTTGCCCATGGAGAACTGACAGAAGACTCTAAGTAACTATTATAAAATGCTTGTGATAAAAGGTAATTTAAATGAGATTTCAATAGTAAAGTCGAGATAATTTGAAAGCGTTGAGGTTTAATAGTAACGTGCCTTTTGGAATCCTGTGACACCAGAGTGCAGGAATGACTTGTTCACGATGTACCTTTGATCCCTGAGAGCTTGCCTTGTCCTAACATGTTCTGTTTGTAGAAAAGGAATGGCAAAAACAAATTTTAGTGATGCGTTTTATACATACTATTGCCATCTCATTACATAAAGTTAATTTAGAGAAGCATTTACCATACTATCAAACTACAGGAATCTAAACCTCAGGGTTGTGCATGATTTAGTAATTTATATTCACAGGATTAACCTCCAATCTTAGTTCCACTGAGTTCAACTACATGTTTTCAATTACTCTATTTCCTCTAAATCCAGAAGATAAAAAACTTTTTGAGGGGTTATATTTTCTCTCAATCAAAAGGGGAGAATGTAGCAAGCTGTTAAACCAAGGACCTTTTTTAAAGTGTCTTCCAACACACTTATGGGATCAGTCATAATATTTATATATACTCAAGCACTTTGAAATCTCAAACTGGCTTAACCAGCTGTCATTTCGGTGTCAAACTCCGGTCATTTTAATGTGAAACAAAGGTCAACAGAGGGTTTGTCTTATTCTTTTCCTATTAGTGAAATCCGTTATAGCTATTGAACTCTGGTTAAACTCCCAACAAAGACACTATTGCATACTCCTGTTATCTAGGTCACATGGAATTTTATGATTGTTCACAACAAAGTACATAGAAGAAAATAAAAATGCCAAATTAATATTTAAAGTATTGTAAACACTAAACATATAACAACCCATTATGATCTAATCTTATTTGTCATTGACTATAATGGCATGTTTATTTCTAAGTCTAAGTCCTATATGTACATAGAACCAATTCATTTCTTTATATTTTAAAAATAAGATGGCATGGCTTTTTTTAAAAAAATACTGTTCACTAGAGAAAGTAAACGTAAAGATTATTTCAATTTTTGTTAAATTGCTGGCCTTTAAAAGAAAGATACATTATTTATACTTAAAGCTTATTCTTTCAGTGTATGACTTCTCCCAAACATAATATCTTTTTTCCTTCCAATTTGTATCTCTGGCTTCCCTGGAGATTTTTTTCTAAATTTTTGACTTTCACCTTAAATAAAATTTTCTAATTTTCATCAGGATAATAAGTTGAACAGAATTATCTTATTATAAGAGGTAGCCATCTTATTAAAGAATAAGGGCTTACAATTATGCCTGCAAATTCTGACAAATAAGGAGCAGTATTCAAAATTATCCTTTTAGTTCCCTCTAAGTGAGCTTTAGCTCTTCTGAGTGTTACATTCTCTCAGTTAGTATTTTTGCTGTTATTGGCACCTAGTTCACTCATTTATTCACAGAACATAAATGTCTTAAGCACCTACTATGAGTCAAGCACTATTCAGTTCTGGAGAGTCAGTAGCAATGATAACAATAACTTACCCTCTAAGACCTTACCTTGTACATGGGAGAAGCAGACGATAAACATGAACAAATAAATAATAAATTGCAGACTAAAAAAAAGTAGAGTAATAGGGGAGAGAGTAACAAATAAATAATAATTTGCAGACTAAAAAGAGTAGATTAATAGGGAAGAGAGTGACTAGGGGGGTTGCTACTATAGCTGTCATGATGGAGGTTAGCCTCTCTGGGACGGCTGTGTCTGAGCTGGTACCCAAATCATGAGAAGATGTCAGGACAGTGCCTTCCAGGGAGAAGCAGCAGCAAGAACAAGAGGCCTGGGCTTGTCATGTCCAAAAAGCAAGAAGGCAGTGAATGAGGGGTGAGAAGTAGAAGCTGAGGTCAATAAGATGGGCAGGATTCCTCAGGTAAGGCTCTGTGGCCATGGTAGAAGTTTGTATTCTGCTCTGATGTCAGTGGGAAACCACAAGAAGATCATGCCACATGCTATATGGAGACAAGATGCAGGGTGTTGCCAAGATTGTGATTCTAGGAAGTAAAAGTCTTTGCAATAATCCTGGCAAGAGAGGAGAAGGATTTAGACCAGGTTTAGCACAAGGCACATGTGTGTGGTATGTGTATGTGTGTTACAGTAGAGTAGGTGAGTGCAGGAGACGACTGCACAAATGAACCAGGATGGATAGTGTGGGACTGGTAAAAAGTAGTTAGGCCTACACTTTGAAGACAGAGTCGACAAAATTCCCACTGGATCAGATGTGGCTTGTGAAAAAGAGGAGTCGAGAGTGATTCCATGGTTTTTGGTCTGAGCAACTAGAAAAATGGAGTTATCTGTTACTGAGAGGGGAAGACTGTCAGAGGCACAGGTTTGGGGAGTAGATAAGAATGGGAAGCTTGATTTTTTTATAGGGTAAGTTTGAGTTACTAATTAGACATCCAATAGGAAATGTTGAATACATGAATTTAGAAGCTGAAAGAGAGGTTGTGGCATAAAATATAAGTCTGAGAGGCATAAATTTCCAGTTATGAGATTGAAGACCACCTAGGATTAGATAGAGTTCTTAAAGATTCTTGTGCCATGATCCCCCTTAAAATCTGTTAAAACCCTGAGACTCTTCTTTGAATGACATTTTAAATGCATAAAACACATGTTTCTATTTTTGGTGTATATATAATTGGCATAAAAGAAAACCAGTTATAACAAAATATGTCACCAAAGTATTTAAACACACTGTGGTAAGTATATACTTTTAATTAATACATTAAATAATGAGATCTAGCAGTGAGCACAGTAACTACAGTCACTTCAAAGAAAGTCACATGCACACATACTTCAAGATATCTGCTACAAGTGTAATGAGATGAAAATATCTGTAATTTTTACTGGAGATAAAGTTGCAGATGCAGCTATATTACTATGGTTTGGTTGTCCATGTTCACAGTTGAAGGAAATGCTAAATCTTATCTAGGGATTAGTGAAGATAAACAAGGAAATTTCTATTACCAGGTCACAGACAAGAGGTCTGTGGACCTCAGGTAAAGAATCCCTAATTTATGGGTGAATGTGGCAGGGAACAGGGGCCAAGGAGTGAAACTTGGGATTCTTCAACATCAGGAAGTAGGGAGAAAGAGAAACCAGCAAAGAAAAATGGAAAAAGGAGGATCGATAAGGTAGACAGAAGCCTGAGCTGTCAACTGTAACCAGTGCTGTGATGGTTGAATAGGATGAAAGACAGGAAGTCATGATGCCGACAAGAGCAGGTTCTGCACAGCGGTGGGGGAAAAAAAAAAAACCTGACCAGAATGAATTCTAGAGTGAATGGGAGAAGAGAAAGTGAAGTTTAATAACTGTATTAAAGGAGTTTTGCCATACATTTTTTTATTTTTTTTTGAGTTGGAGTCTCACTCTGTCGCCCAGACTGGAGTGCAGTGGCCGCTCCCGGCCACCGCAGCCTCGACCTGCTGGGCTCCGGCAATCCTTCCGCCTCAGCCTTCCAAGTAGCTGGAACTACAGGCGTGCGCTTCCACACCCGGCTAATTTTTTGATTTATTATAGAGATGAGGTCTCGCCAAGTTGCCCAGGTGGGTCTCGTACCCGCGGGCTCAGGCAATCCACTCACCTCAGCCTCCCAAGGCGTGGGATTACAGGCTGAGCCACTGAGCCTGGCTTCCTTAGCATTTCTTAAAGGGAAGGTTATATAATAATGAACTCCTAGCTTTTGACAGTGTCTTTATTTTGTTTTCACTTTTTGAAGGATAGTTTTATTAGGTGTAGAATTCTTGATTGACAGTTTTTTCTTTCAACATTTAAATATATTATCCCAGTGTCTTCTCTTTTTCAATGTGTCTGATGAGAAATTGGTTGTTAATCTTACCATGTATCCCTTGTACAGGACACATCATTTCTTACTTGTTGCTTTCATGATTCTTGCCATTTTGGGGGACTACTTTGACAGTTTGTGTATAATTACCTCAGTATGGATCTCTTTGAGTTTATCTTACATGGAGTTTGTGCAACTTCTTGGTTATAGAGTTTCATTCATGTCTTTCACAAAATTGGAAAAGTTTTTGGTCATTATATCTTCATATAGTCTTTGATCCTTTCTCTCTCTCCTCTCTTTCTGGGACTCCCATATGAATATGTAGGTAAGCTTGATAATGTCCCACAGGCCCCATAGGCTCTCTTCATTTTTCTTTTCTTTTTTTTTAAGTTCTAAAACAAAGGAGAAAAGAAAGAAAGGCAGACATGCCAGAGCTAGCATGGGTGAAATTAACTGCCTTACTTTTCTTCATTCTTTGTTTCTTTCTACTCATCAAACTGGATAATGAACTTTTCCTTCAAATTCACTGATTCATTCTTCTTCTTTCTAAAATCTGTTTTTGAACCCCTCTAGGGATTTCTTCTCCAGCCACTGTGGCTTCGTTTTATAATTTCTATTTTCTTACTGATATTCTCTATTTTGAGACATCATTCTCCTGGTTTCCTTTTAGTTCTTTGTCAGTGGTTTCTTTTAGCTCTTTCAGCATATTTAAAACAGTTGATTTAAAGTCTTTGTATGGTACGTCCAATGTCAATGCCTTCTTAGGGACAGTTTTTGTTAGTTAACTTTTAAAAAATTTCCTGTAAATGGGCCGTACTTCTCTTTGCATGCCTCATAATTTTTTGTTGAAAACTGGGCATTTTGGATATTATAATGTGGTTATTTCTGGAAGTCAGATTTTCCTTCCTTAGTTTGTTATTGTTTTTTTGTTGTGAGGTACAGTCATCTATTTATTGAGTGACTTTTCTAAGCTATTTTTTGCAAAGACCCTGTCCTTTGGTGTGTGCAGTTACTGAATTTTTCATTCCATTGCCCCAATAGTAAGCTGAGATTTTCTGACAGAGACTTTCTTAAACACCTAAATTCAGCAGCCTTTTTCTTTGTTGGGTACTCCCTTTGTTATTGTGAGTTTTTTACTGGGTTCCAGAATTCCAGAAAAGTTGTTTTGACAGTTTTTGCCAGGTTGATGGTTACTTCAAAGGAGGTCCAGATCCTTGGAGCTCCCTATTCCTCCCTTATCAGTGCTGTCACTCCTTTCCTCTTCCCCTACCCCTCACAGTGTGTGTGTGTATTGTGTTGTGGTAAAAAGCACACACCATTAAATTTGCCATCATAACCATTTTTAAGTGTACAGTTTAGTACTGTTAAGGACAATCATAGCTGGGTGTGGTGGCTCACACCTGTAATCCCAGCACTTCGGGAGGCAGAGGTGAGAGGATTGCCTGAACCCAGTGGTTCAAGACCAGCTTGGGCAACTTGGCAAGACCTCGCCCCCTCAATAAATAAAAAAGTTAGCTGGGTGTGGTGGTGGCACATGCCTATGGTTCCAGCTATTTGGAAGGCTGAGGTGAAGGATCACCTGAGCCCAGCAGGTCAAGGCTGCGGTGGCTGTGAGTGTGCCACTGTACTCCAGCCTGGGCGACAGAGTGAGACTTCTACTTTAAAAAAGGGTGTGGGGAGGGGGGTAATCACATTGTTGTGCAACAGATCTTTAGAACTTTTTCATCTTCCAACACTGAAACTCTATACCCAGTAAACACTAATTCCTTCCCCCAACCATTGGTCATCGCCTTTCTATTTTCTATTTCTTTGATTTTGACTATGGGTGAAGATACTGACTATTTCATATGAATGGAACCATATAGTATTTGTTCTTTCATTACTGGCCTTTTTTTTAAAAGCATAATTTTCTCAAGGTTAATCCATGTTGTAGCATGTGACAGAATTTCCTTTCTTAAGGCTGCATACATTCCGTTGTATGTACACACCACATTTTAAAAATCTATTTACCTGTTGGACATTTGGGTTGCTTCTACCTCTTGGCTATTTTGAATAATGCTGCAATGAATATGGGTGTGGAAGTATCTCTTTGAGATCCTGCTTTGAATCCTATACCCAGAAGTAGGATTGCTGGATCATATAGTAATTCTATTTTTAGTTTTTTGAGGAACCTTCATGCTGTTTTTCATAATGGGCTATGCTATTTTACATGACCACAAACATGTATAAGGTTTCTAACTTCTCTGTATCCTTGCCTACACTTGTTATTTTCTTTTGATAGTGGCCACACTGATGGGTATGAAGTGATATCTCATTGTGGTTTATTTGCATTTCCCTAATGTTTAGTGATGTTGAGCATCTTTTACTATGCCCTTTGGCCATTTGTATATCTTCTTTGGAAAAATATCTATCTATTTATATCCTTTGCCCGTTTTTTGTTTGGGTTATTTGTTTTTTGTTGTTGTTGTTGAGTTGTAGAAGTTCCTTATATGTTCTGCATATTAACCCCTTATCTTTATAGTTGGTCCTTGACTTATGATGGTTCAACTTATTCTTTTGACTTTATGATGGTGTGAAAGTGATACATCTTCAGTATGCTCATAGACTTACGATGGGGCTATGTCTGGATAAATCTATCATAAATTGAAAATATAACTTTCATCTTATGATGTTTTCTTTTCTTTCTTTCTTTCTTTTTTTTTTTTGAGTTGGAGTCTCACTCTGTCACCCAGGCTGGAATGCAGTGGTACACTCACAGCCACTGCACCCTCAACCTGCTGGGCTCAGGCGATCCTTCTACTTCAGCCTTCCAAGTAGCTGGAACTATAGGAGCACACCACCATACCTGGCTAACTTTTTGATTTATTGTAGAGACAGGGTCTCCCCATGTTGCCCAGGCTGGTCTCAAACCCTGGGCTTAGGCAATCCTCCCAAAGTGATGGGATTACAGGTGTGAACCACCATGCCCAGCATGATGTTTTCAATTTATGATAAGTTTGTCAGGATGTAACCTCATCAAAAATCAAGAGGTATCTGTGTGTGATTTGCAGTTGTTTTCTCCCATTCTGTAGGTTGCCCTTTCACTCTGTTGTTTCCTTTGATACACACAGTTTTTAACTTTGATATAATTCCATTTGTTTATTTTTATTTTGTTGCCTGTGCTTTTGGTAAATCATTACCAAATTCAGTCTTCTGAAACTTTTCCCTATGTCTTCTTCTAGGTGTTCATAGTTTTGGGTCTCACACTTAGGTCTTAATGTGTGTCTGTTGTGTAAAATGAGGATCCAACTTTATTCTTTTGCGTGTAGACATCTAGCTTTCCAACTATCATTTGCTGAAGATACTGTCCTTTCCCCCATTGTGTAGTCTTGGTATCTTTGTCAAAAGTCATTTGGCCACATGTAATAGTTTATTTTTGGGTGCTCTGTTCTGTTCCATTGGTCTATATATCTATCGTGAGCTACTGTCACACTGTGTTAATTACTATTGCTTTGTCGCATGCTTTGAAATAATATATAAACATGTCTTTCAGTGTTCATTATCTACATCTTATCCCTTCTTGAATCAGACGTGAACCTTTGAGTGGAATTCCTTTTGTAAGTTACTTTCCACATATTATCTCTTAATTCTCACAACTTTTGAGGCAGGTAGTTTCTATTTCAATTTTATGGTTGAAGATACTGAGACTTAGAGAAGTTCTCCTCAGTCACTACTGAGCTAGTCCATGATTTCAAAGTCAAAGCCAATGGCTGAGGATTTTAAAGTAATTATCTGACCCTGAGGCTCTAAATCTTTCTTCCTTGTCGCACTTCTTTCCTTGAGGTGATAAAACCTTTCAACCCAGTGAAATAGCACTGACAGCTATTGGAATTAGTAGGGTTAGGACCTTCCTCAAACAACATTTTTTTTTTTTTTTTACCACCAATACTCATTTCTTTCTAGGGATGGTCAATGATGCCTCTTTCTTAAAAGAAAGTTTTTTTTGTTGTTGTTTGTTGTTGTTGTTGTTGTTTTTGAGTTGGAGTCTCACTCTGTTGCCCAGACTAGAGTGCAGTGGCACACCCCTGGCCACCGCAGCCTCGACCTGCTGGGCTCCGGCAATCCCTCCGCCTCAACCTTCCAAGTAGCTGGAACTACAGGCGCGCGCTACCATGCCCGGCTAATTTTTTTGATTTATTGTAGAGATGAGGTCTCACCAAGTTGCCCAGATGCGTCTCGAACCCACAGGCTCAGGCATTCCACTCACCTCAGCCTCCCAAAGTGTGGGATTACAGGCTGAGCCACTGAGTCCGGCTATGAAAGTTCTTTAAGAAGTCAGGAGGCAGGAGTTTTTCACTCTTAACTCAAGGAAGAAAACTTGAATAGACTTATTTTTTGACAAAGAAGCCCTTCCGGAAAGATGTAGGAGGCTGGATTCCTTTGATAAAGTAGAAATGTAGAGAAATTTGAAGCTGGTCATTGGGAAGAGTGGGATTGGGGTCATCAGGAGGGAGTTTTCACTCTCTTACTTTGCTTTTCTTCTAAGTTTAACAGCAACAAGAGTTTTACTTCATCAGTAGGACTGTTTTAGACCAACAAGAGTTTTACTTCATCAGTAGGACTGTTTTAGACCATCTTCCCATTAAATCCTATATGTATGTTGCATGTGGACTGGGATGAGAGTATGATAAAACTATATATTTGTATGTGTTTCTGTTACATGGAACACTTGTATATGTATGCTTTGCCATTCAGATCATGAAGTTCTAGTAGTCTTGGTCCCAATTCAGCCCAGTTGGTCTTTTTGTTCCCTTTGTGTGAATTAAGTGTTTACTGTTTATTTTTCATTCATACAGTAAACAGTTACTGAACTTCATTGTGTTTGTAGACTCCCTTAACCCTTTGTACTCAGATGTCTCCTCTGGGGGGATACCGTAAATCTAGCAAACCACTCAAATGTCCTCTCTCAGGGACATAAAGAGATTGCTGGTGATTATACAGGACAAACCTATGCAAGTACAAATTTTTCAAAAGTGTATGTCCTTGAAGTTTTCCATTCAAAAACAATGAAAAATCTATATCCCATTTGAAATTTGTCAAGCTTCTGATCAATCAGTTGAGAAGTGGTTTTCAGGAATCACGAGTATGGCCTTCCACATTGTCTTCAAACAAGACTGGACAATAAATTACATATTATTAATGCGGGAGGAAGAAAATGAGACCGCATTGTCTGCTGGAGTAGAAAAACATCAGGTCGAAGATGTCAGAAGAATTACTATTGCACAACATTTATCAATGAGCCTGCAATGCAAGTCAGTGACTGTTTCACACATTAGAAAAATTTAAAATATAAAATGTTGATTCTTTTGGCCATAAATAAGTTCTTCAATGTCCAAAATTCCATTATAAGCCAAATATCATTACAATAAAATTATGGGTTCCAGTGCTATACTATTTAATATGAAGTGATTCATTTTTCACTATTTTATAAAAAAGTACAGTTGAGTGGCTGGTAAGTGATCTGCAAGATGTCTCCAAGTGCAAAGGGTTAATATGAAATTAAATAATACGTATTCCTTCCTTCATGGTAAATTTGTGGCAACGTATTTACTAATCAGCTCTTAAATACCATATAACAAATAACTCCAGTAGAGGTATGCACAGGATGCTATGGGATGTTGACAAAGGCGATTGAATCAGATTAGGAGAGTGAGGGCAGACTTCTTGTAGGAAGTGAATCTAAAGCTGAATTTTGAAGGATAAGTAAGGTAACTCATGGACTTACTCACTAAATGTTGGGTGAATTAGGTGAATCAGGGAGAAGGATATTTGTAGCAAGGGTGCAAAGTAGAAAGGCATGAAATTTATGTGGCACATTCAGGGACTCTTGCAGCTGAATATGGATTAAGGAAGGGTATGCCTGTAGGGGAGTGGGAGGAGCTGGAGTAGGTATCATTCTGTCTTCACCCTTTTGGATGAAATCTAAATTTACACTGTTTTCTCCTCTCCCTTCTCCAGTCTATCCATCCCTAGAGTCTGATGATGATGACCCTGCTTTGAAATCTCGACCCAAGAAAAAGAAGAATTCAGACGATGCTCCATGGAGTCCTAAAGGTGATTTAACATACTGTCCCTTAAACTCTATAAAAATGATCAGGGAAAAAATAGACTGGAAGTAAGAGGGATATTTAATATCAGAAGACCTGATTGAGTCACTCATTTGTTGAGTGTCTGCTGTGTGCTGGGCACCATGTTAGGTGCTAGAGCAAAAATGATTAATAAGACTCTATAGTGTATATAATCAGTCCAGCAAAATCAGCAGTAATGGAACATGTTGCTTTTGATATCATTTGGCTTGAGATGAAAGGAGCAAAACCTTGAGCAGATTTCAGCAAGCAGTATGTAGGGCTTCTGAGAACATTGTTATACCGTCATCCCAGCCCTCTGGTAATTTTATTGTCAAGGAGAAAAATTCTGTTGACTGTTGAGATCTACAAGGTCCTGGACTGTCACCTGTACTGAGAGGCCATCTTGGAGGGAGGGAGGGAAGAAGGAAGATTGAGTTAACATGGAATTTAGAGGGTGATAAAATAATTTCTTTATCTCATTGACTGGATGGTTTTCACATTGAGGGTGTATCAATTAGCTGTTGTTGCTTAACAAACTACTCAAACCGTAGTGACTTAAAATAATAGTTGATCATTTCTCATGATTCTGTAGGTTGGCTGAGCTATTCTTATAGTCTGGGTCAGCTTGACTGGGGCTGTATGGTCTCAAAAGATCTCCCTCAGATATCTGGGACCTGGCTTAGATGGCTAGGGCCTCTCTCCACGTGGTCTTTCATCTACCAGGAGGCCATCCTAAGCCTGTTCACATGGTGGCAGAAGGGTTTCTAGCAGCAAGAGAAGACACACCCCAATGTGCAAGCACTTTTCAAGCCTTTGCTTGTGTCATGTTTGCTATTTTTCCACTGGCTAAAGCAAGTTAACAAGGCCAAACCCTGATCCCATGGGTGGAGAAAGATTGTACCTCTTGAGAAGAGAGCTGCAAAGCCATATTTTAAAGGGTCATACATACAAGGAGGTGTCGGCAAACTGAGGGCCATTACTGCAACAGTCTGCTGTAGAGAGCACTGGAATCTCAGTACCTGTGGTTCCCCAGGAGATAAAGGGCCTGCTGTTCTCATCCAACCTTATTTAGCCTTTCTGGGGTCTGCCTGAGGATGGGGGAGTAGGGCAGCAGGGCATTCCTGGGAAGTGTTCTCTTAGTGAGTCAATCAGCTAAATTTTTTTAAAATTCAGGCCTATTTTCTGATTTTATTTTCTTCTGTCAAAGTAAATTTTTCTAATTAGCACACTAGAAAATTTGGAGCCAGGCTCGGTGGCTCAGCCTGTAATCCTGCACTTTGGGAGGCTGAGGTGAGTGGATTGCCTGAGCCCGTGGGTTCGAGACCTGCCTGGGCAACTTGGCGAGACCTCATCTCTACAATAAATCAAAAAAATTAGCTGGGCGTGGTAGTGCGCGCCTGTAGTTCCAGCTACTTGGAAGGCTGAGGTGGAGGGATCGCTGGAGCCCAGCAGGTCGAGGCTGCAGTGGCCGGGAGCGACCACTGCACTCCAGTCTGGGCGACAGAGTGAGACTCCAACTCAAAAAAAAAAAAAAAAAAAAGAAAATTTGGAAAATATTGAAAAATAGAAGGAATTATGAAGAAGAAACCACCCATAATTCTGCCACCCAGAAGCAACCACTGTTAACATTTTGACATATTTTCTTCTAGTTTTTTTTCCAATACATTTTTTCTTTTTATTGTTGAAATCACACTGCGTATACAATCATATACACTACTTTAAAATTTGGGGGGATCTTTTAATCAAAGTAGTATGTGTAGCATATCAAATAGTATAGAGAAATTTAGGATGAAAAGCAGTGTTTTCTGCCTCTACATTCCCTACTTTCATTCCCATGCCTGAGAGGCAGTCTCATAGTTTTATCTTTTTTTTTTAACTTTTAATTTTAAAGATGTGGGGTACAATTCAGGGTTAGGTATACAAATGTTCATTATGCAGGTACCCTTGTTGATGAGGTGTGCCCCCGCCCCAGGCAGATTCCTACTACTGCCAATCCCACTTCCCCACCTCTCTCCCGGCAGTTTCCTGCTACTTCCAATCACCTCATAGTTTTCATTTCGTGGTAGTAGATACCTCTAAAATTCAAGATCATAGAGTTTATACCACCATTTCTTCATTTACCAAATCTTATTTCTCCTTTCATCAACTTTTGTTCATCTCTCTTGATTACCCAACTTTGTAAGATATGGATATTAGTGCCCCTGCTCTTTCTACCCTCTTCCTGCCTTCTGTGAACCATACTTTTTTGTCTATGCTGTCAAGGTTGTTAACATGTACAGTATCTTGTGATTAATGTTCTATATTGACTAGACATTGACTGTAAAAATTGAAAACTAATAACTATATCTGGCCTTTTAAATTGATATTATATTATATATATCTATTCCATGGATTTACTTAATTTACCTAATTTCTCCTTTAATGTGGAACATTTAGGCTACTGCCAAGTTATCACAATTAGTGATTACATTTGGAATGAACATCTTCATGTGTAAATATTTGTATCTCTGATTATTTGTTTAGGATGGATCTCCATGAAACCTTGGAAAGGCCAAAGTATATGAGGCTATACAATGAAAAGTCTCCCTCCCACCCCTGTTCCACAACCTTCCAGTTCCCTACCTGGAATCAAACAGTGTTAGCAGTTTCTTATTTATCCTTTCAAAGATAGTTAATGCATATAAAAGCAAATGCATGTATATATTTTCTTTCCTCCTCTTAGTTTTACTCAGTTGGAAGCATATTTCTTTTTTTTTTTTTTTGAGTTGGAGTCGCACTCTGTTGCCCAGACTGGAGTGCAGTGACCGCTCCCGGCCACCGCAGCCTCGACCTGCTGGGCTCCGGCGATCCTTCCGCCTCAGCCTTCCAAGTAGCTGGAACTACAGGCGCGCACTACCACGCC
>CAUYQG010054458.1:0-29128 GCA_963574415.1 Tarsius wallacei | reverse complement strand
TGTGTGTGTGTGTGTGTGTGTGTGTCTGTGGTTGTTACACAAATCTATTTTTCTCTCTCCATCTATATATGATAAAGATTGTATAACAATGAATACACATAATGAACAATGGTAGACTGTGACATTTTAAAAATTCATTTTGTATTAACCTAAGAGAATGCCTGAGGTGGGTAACTTATAAAGATAAAAGACTAATTTGGGTCACAAGTCTGGTGGCTAGAAGGTTCAAGACTGGACAGCTGTATCTGATGAAAGCCACAGACTACTTCAACTCATGGCAGAAAGCTGAAGGGGAATAGTAAGTTCAAAGGGAGTACATGGCAAGAGATGAAGGAAGACAGAGTCTAGGAAGACAGACTTGGTTTTATAGCACCCTGCTTTCCAGTAATTAATTCAGTTCAACAAGAGTGAAAATTTAGTCACTTCTGGGATACAGCATTAATCTACTTTTGAAAAATTTGTCACTTTGACCCACATACGTCCCACTAGATCCCACCTTCCAACACTGCCACATCGAGGATCAAATTTCAGTATGCATTCTGGTGGGACAAACCATAGCAACATTATACTAAAATTTTATAAGATGCTGCTATTGGGATATTTGAACTCTGAATATTATTTATTAAACTTGGTTTGAATTTACTTTTTTATTTTTTATTTTAAAGATGTTGGGTGCAAGTCAGGATTGGGTATATACATGGTTTAGGTACAGGTGAAGTCTGGGTTTCCCATTGGACTTCACATCACTTAAATTAGGATCAGACACCCTTATTGATGTTATGTGCTCTTCTCCTCCCTCCCTTTCCTGGCAGTGACTGTAGTCAATCGCTTTCTTGTAGTAGTATGCTACATGTTCAGGGTCTACTTATGAGTGAGAACATGTGGTACTCAGTTCTTTGTTTCTGTGATAGATACTGAGTACGATAGACTCTAAATCCATCCAAGTTGCTGTGAATTCCATAATTTTGTCCTTCTTTATGAATGCATAATATTCCACCATGTATGTGTACCACATTTTTAAAAAATCCAGTCCACTTTCAATGGGCCACACAATTGGTTACATGTTTTTGCCACTGTGAATAGTGCTGTAATAAATATGTGTGCACAGGTATTTTTTTTTATAGAATGATTTGAGTTCCTCCAGGTATATTCCCAGAAGGGGGATTGCTGGGTCATATGGTAAACCAGTTTATAGTTCTTTTAGAAATCATCACACTATTTTCCATGGTGGTTGAACTAGTTTGCACTCCCACCAACAGTGCATCCTCATCAGTATCTATTTTTGTTTGTTTGTTTTTGTTTGTTTTTTTATTAATGATGGCCATTCCTACTGGAGTTAGGTGGTATCTCAATGTGGTTTTGATTTGCATTTCTCTGATGATTAGTGAAGTGAGCATTTATTCATGTGTCTGTTGGCTACTTGTATGTCTTTTTTTGAGAAGTGTCTATTATGTCCTTTGCTAACTTTTTAATGGTGGTGTTTATTTGTTTTTCTTTCAGAACTTCTGAGTTCCTTGTAGATCCTGGATGTTAGGCCTTTGTCAGATATACAGCTGGCAAATATTTGTTTCCCATTGTGTGGGCTGATTCCCCACTATCCTGATGGTTTCTTTTACTTTACAGAAGCTTTTCAGTTTGATGAGGGCCCACTTGTCTATTAAATGTTTTTTTATTGTTTTAAAAAATACTTTATATATAGAATAGACAGGCATATAGTAAGTGTTAGGATATAAACACAATCTTTGACTCAAAGAGTTAAAGCTTTTGCTGACTCCAATGACTGAAAATATTTGGGGGAGCCAATTCTTCTAAACTTATACAGATAAAGCAGGAAACCTAGGTACATTTTTACCTATTAAAAATACTTTTATCAAGAACATTGGGAGATTAGAAACTAAAAACCTTATAATTAAAAAAAAAGATTGAAATGAATGATGAGCAAGAGCATGGTATAATTACTTGTCCAAGTCGGGCTTGGTGGCTCAGCCTGTAATCTCGCGCCTTGGGAGGCTGAGGTGAGTGGATTGCCTTAGCCCACGGGTTCGAGACCCGCCTGGGCAGGCGAGACCTCATCTCTACAATAAATCAAAAAAATTAGTCGGGCATGGTAGCGTGCGCCTGTAGTTCTGGCTACTCGGAAGGCTGAGGTGGAAGGATCGCCGGAGCCCAGCAGGTCGAGGCTGCGGTGACCGGGAGCGGCCACTGCACTCCAGTCTGGGTGATGGAGTGAGACTCCAACTCAAAAAAAAAAAAAAAATTACTTGTCAATAAAAAAACACAAGCAAATCAGATAAAAATAAAAATGGTGTTATATTCAGATTTTCTGTGCAAAACACGCAACATGATAAAATTATTGGTAAATTTTAAGTCATAGGCATTTTATTATTATTTTTTTAATTTTAGAAAATGTGAATAGCACAAACCAAAAAGTGTAGGATTGTATTACAGTTAAAATTATTTTTTAGAAAAATCTGAAATGATTTTAAGACAATACAGTATTGAATCTCTTCTCAATTATTTTGGAGAAAGAGGGTAGAGAGTTTTGCATAAGGGCCACTGGAAAAATATGGGTACACATACACTGATAATCAAAATAAAGTATTAAGATATTTATTATTAAATAATGGTATTCAAACAAATGTGATTATTGATTCTAAGATACACAAACCTGTAGTAGAGATTTTGGCCATACACAATTATATTCAGGACATAAATAACAAGATGACAAGCATGAAAAGCAGAATTAATAAAGCGAAAGGAAGAATTTCAGAACTTGAAGACAAAAACATGACATTAACCATTGATAAAAAAACACAGAAAGAAAACTTAGAAAGAAAGAGTGAAGCCTTCAAGAGAAGTGCAATTATATCAAGAGGCTGAACTTATGCCTGATTGGTATCCCAGAAGAAGAAAGGGAAATGGAGAACCCTTGGAGCAAGGATTCCAGGAAGTTGTCCAAGAAAACCTTCCCCATCTCACCAGAGACATGACCATCCAAACTCAAGAGATACAGAGAACTCCCACAAAACATCAAATGAGAATACCAACCCCCAGACACATAGTAATTTGCTTATAAAAAGTAGGTACAGAAGGCAGCAAGACAGATAAGTCAGACTACCTACTGGGGAAAACCAATCAGAATAACAACTGATCTATCAGCAGAAACACTGCAAACTAGAAGGAACTGGAGTCCAATATTCAAAGTCCTCAAAGATAAACAATTTCAACCATGAATTTTTTACCCAGCCAAGCTAAGCTTCATTAGTGTTGGAGAATTAAAATCCTTTCCAGACATCCAATCCCTAAGAAATTATGTAGCTTCCAGACAATCTCTAGAGAACATGCTTTAAAAAGGTATTAAGCACAGAAGAAAGTAAAAAAAATGACCTGATAATTTGCTGCATCCAGGAAATTCATCTCACCACAAAGGACGCACATAGACTAAAAGTTAGAGGATGGAAAATTAATTTGCAGGTGAATGGATCACAAACAAAGGCAGAAGTCACAATCTTAATATCAGGCAAAACAACCTGTAAACTATCAAAAATTTAAAAAGGTACAGAATGACGCTACATAATGATAAAAGGTTCAATCCATCAATTCGAAATATCCATCCTAAACACATATGCAACCAACACAGAAGCATCAGAGTTTATAAAGCAACTAGTAAGCATACTAAGATACTGACTCTAACACTATTATAGCCAAGGGCTTAAACACTTCACTAACAACCCTAGATAACTCATCGAGGAAAAAAATCAACAATGAGATACAGAACCTCAACTTAATACTTGATCAAATGGACCTAATAGATAGCTACAAAACACTTCACCTAACAACCACAGAATATACATTCTACCCATCACCACATGGAACATACACAAGGATCCCAAGATTGATCCCATCCTTGGCCATATATCAAAGATAAACAAATTTAATAAGATTGACATACTGCCATGCACCTACTCAGACTACAGTGGAATAAAAATAAATATCAACACCAACTAAATTCTCCCCAAACCCACAAAGACAAGGACACTAAACATCATGAAGCTGATTTACTGTTGGCTCAACACAGAAATTAAAATATTCCTAGAAACAAATGAACACAAAGAAACATCTTACCAAAATCTCTGTGATGTCATGAAAACAGTTCTAAGAGGGGAATTTATACCTCTACTAACACACATCAAGAACATTGAAATATGACAGGTTAACAGCTTAACATTTCAGGGAGCTGGAAACAGCCTAATACTCACTTAAGGGAACTGAAAAGATAAGACTGCAAAAACCTCAACTTTAGCAGAAGAATCCAGATTATCAAAGTAAAAATCCCAAATATGAGACAACGAAGACAAAAATAGCATAGAAAATATCAACAAAGCAAAATGCTGATTTGCTGAAAGAATAAACAAGATTGATAGACACCTAACCAGAAGGACCAAGAAAAAGAGAGTAAAAGCCAAATAAATACAATCAGATATGCAATAGATCAAATCACAACTGACCCTGAAGAAATACAAAAGGAGATCAGAAATTACTATGCACTCCTCTGTGGAAACACACTTGATAACATAAATGAAATGGAGAACTTTCTGACATCACACAATCTCCCAAGGTTGAAAGAAGGATACATTGAGACACAAAATAGACTAATAGCAACACAGGAAATTGACACTGTCATAAGAAAACCACTTATAAATGAAAGCCCTGGACCAGCTGGCTTTTCAGTAGAATTCTAAAAAACATACAGCCAGGCTCAGTGCCTCAACCTGTAATCCTGTGCTTTGGGAGGCCGAGGTGAGTGAATTGTCTGAGCCCGCGGGTTCGAGACACACCTGGGCAATTTGGCGAGACCTCATCTCTACAATAAATCAAAAAATTAGCCAAGTGTGGTTGTGTGCGCCTGTAGTTCCAGCTACTTGGAAGGCTGAGGCGGGAGGATTGCCGGAGCCCAGCAGGTCAAGGCTGCAGTGGCCGGGAGCGGCCACTGCACTCAGTCTGAACGACTGAGTGAGACTCCAACTCAAATAAATAAATAAAGAAATAAATAAAAATAAAAAACATACAAGGAGAACCTGACACTAATCAAGTATCCAAAATATTTCAGGCAATTGAGAAAGTGGAATTCTCCCCAAATCATTTTACAAAACTACCATTACACTGATCCCCAAACTGTGTAAAGATCCAACAACAAAAAAAGGCTAATAACCCTAATGAACATAGATACAATAATTCTCAACAACATTCTCGTAAATTGGATCCACACATCTCAAAGAGCCTCCACCATGACGAAGTAAGCTTCATCCCTGGGATTCAGGACTGGTTCAACATTCAAAATACCATAAATGTAATTAAATATATCAACAGATGTAAAAACATGAAGCACATGATTATATCATTAGATGCAGAAAAAACTTTTGATAAAATTCAGCATTCCTTCTTGATAAAAACCCTCAAACACCTAGGCATAGAAGGAATCTACCTCAAAATAGTAAGCACCATCTACAATAAACCCACAGCCAGCATATTACTAAATGGACAGAAACTGGAAGCATTATGCCTGAAAATCGGATAAAGACAAGACTGCCTTCTCTCATGGCTCCTGTTCAACATTGTTTTGGAACTCCTAACTAGAGTAATTAGACAAGAGAAGGAAATAAGGGGCATCCAAATATGAAAAGAGGAAGTTAAGTTATCACTCTGTGGACAATATGTTCCTTTACCTTGAAAATCTAAGAGAATCTGCTAAAAACCTCCTTTCACTGATAAATGACAAAGTTTAGGGGTACAAAATAAATGAGCAAAAGGCAGTCACATTCTTATACACCAGCAACAGGCAGGAAGAGAACCAAATGAAAAGCACAATCACAATAGCCACAAAAAATAAATAAATAAAATATAAATATATTGGCATCTTCCTTCCCAGAGAAGTGAAAGACCTTTACAATGAAAACTACAAAACACTGCTCAAAGAAATACAAGGAGACACAAACAATATTCCATACTCATGAGTAGGAAAAATATTCCATGCTTATTGATAGGGAGAAGCAACATTGTTAATATGTTCATCCCACCGAAGGCAATCTACAGATTCAACACAGTACACATTAAATTACCTGTGACCTGGAAATAACAAAACAGAAATTCATATGGAAACATAAATGACCACAAATAGCCAAAACAATTCTTAGTAAAAGAAACAAAGAGGGAGTTATCACAGTTCCCAACATTAAATTTTATTATAAGGCTACAATACTTAAAACAACCTGGTGTTGGTACAAGAATAGGCATATAGATCAATGGAACAGGAGAGAGATTCTGGAAGCAAAACCTCAATTTTTCAACCAACTCAATTTCGACAAAGTCTCCAGCAACAACCACTGGAAAGAGGAGACCCTATTCAGTATATGGTGCTGGGAAAACTGACTGACCACCTGAAGAATATTGAAACAGGACCCCTACCTATCACCATACACAAAAATCAACTCTGAATGGATCAAAGACAAAAATGCAAAACCCAAACTATAAAAATCTTAGAAAATGAAGGAGTCACCCTTACAGAAATCAGAGTAGGCAACCAATTCCTGATCCAAACCCCAGATTCCCATGACCTTGGAGATACAATTGACAAGTGGGACCCCATTAAACTGAAAAGTTTCTGCAAAAAAAAAAAAAAAAAAAAAATCAAAAGAGCAGGAAGGCAGCTCATAGAATGGGAAAAATATTTGCCCACTGCTTATCTGATAAAGGCTTCAAATTCAGGATCTGCAAGGAACTCAAATGTGCCAAAAGGAAAAATAGAAACAGCCCCATTAAAACGTGGTATTTCAAAGTATAGAATCATGTCACCTGCAAATAGGAATAACATGATTTCCTCTTTTCCTGTTTGGATAACTGTGATCTCCTTTTATACCTCCAAAACCAAATAGAATCTGTCAAGAATCTCCTTGCACTGATAAAGGACTTTGGCAAAGTCTTAGGGTACAAAATCAGTGTGCAAAAGTCAGTTGCATTTCTATACACAGACAATAAACAAACAGAAACCTGAATCAAAAGCTCAATTCCATTCATGATAGTCACACAAAAGAATCAAATACCTTGGCATGTTCCTAACCAGAGACATGAAAGACCTTTACAATGAAAACTACAAAACACTGCTCCAAGAAATCAAAGATGACACAAACAAATGGAAAAATATTCCATGCTCATGGATTGAAAAAATCAAAATTGTTAAGATGTTTATGCTATCCAAGACAATCTACAGATTTAATGCAGTGCCATTAAATTAGCAGCAGCATTCTTCTCAGACCTGGAAACGACAATACAGAAATTCATATGAAAATATAAATGACCATGAATCGCCAAAACAATCCTCAGGAAAAAAAAAAAAAAATAGCAGACAGTATGACACTCCCAGACTTTAAATTTTATTCTAAAGCTACAATAATCAAAACAGCCAGGTATTGGTACAAGAACAGATTATAGACCAATGGAACAGGATAAAGATTCCAGAAGCAAAACTTCAGTTTCTCAACCAACTCATCTTCCACAAAGCCTCCACCATCAACCACTGGGGAGAGGAGAAAATAGTAAGTAAATGGTGCTGGGAAAACTGGTTGGTCACATGCAGAAGATTAAAACAAGATCCATACCTACCAGCTTACACAAAAAACAACTCTAAACGGATTGAAGACCTAAACATAAAACCTCAAACTATAAGAACCTTAGAAAATATAGGAGACACCCTTATGGAAATTGGAATAGTCATGCCATAAGTGAGAAGATTGACAAATGGGACCTCATCAAACTGACAAGCTTCTGCAAAGGCAAAGAAACCATTGAGAGAGCGGGAGACAGCCCACAGACTGGGAAAAATTATTTGCAGTTCCATTACAAAGTGGGCAAAAGATATGAATAGACAGTTCTCAAAAGAAGACATACAAACAGTGAACAAATACATGAAAAAAAATGTTCAGTCTCACTAGTCATCAAAGAAATGCATTAAAACCACACTGAAATACCAACTAACTCCAGTCAGGATGTCTATCATCAATAACTCAAGAAACAACAGATGCTGGAGAGGATGTGGTGAAAAGGGAACTCTTCTACACTGTTGGTGGGAGTGTAAACTAGTACAGCCTCTGTGGAAAACAGTGTGAGAATTCCCAAAATATCTAAAATTCAACCTTGCATACAACCCCACAATCCCCCTACAGGGAATATACCTGAAAGAACTCAAATCACTCTATAAAAAAGATCCATACACCCGTATGTCTATTGCAGCATTGTTCATAGTAACAAGAACATGGAACCAACCGTGCTGCCCTACAAATTTGGACTGGATAAAAAAAAATGTGGTTCATACACATGATGGAATATTACACAGCCATACAGAAAACAAAATCATGAACCTCACAGCAACCTGGATGGACTTAGAGTCTATAATACTGAGTGATCTTTCACACCAAAGAACTGTGTATCACGTGTTCTAACATAAGTGGACCTTGAACTATTATCTTAATACTATAAGAAAAGAATTGGCAGTAGTAGAAAACTGCAGAGAAGGGGGCAGGGAAGCAGGATTGACAATAGTGGGAATCTGCCTGGGGAAGGGGCAGCACACCTCATTAACAAGCGTACCTGAATAATGATCATTTGTGTACCTAACCCTGAATTGTACTCCACATCTTTACAATAAAAAAATTAAAAGATAAAATAATAATAATAATTTTTTTAAGTGGGCAAAAGGCTTGAATAGACACTTCTCAAACGAAGATATACAACAGATCTCAATTGTCCCTGGAAGCAGCTGGAAGACAGGAGAGAACCTGGTGGAGGAGAGGTGAGTTCAGTAATAGGAATTGTTCCTACTACTCAAATTTCTACAAAGAGCTGACAAAGAGAGTAGCCTGGGAATGGAGTCATTTCTTAACTAAGCATGCATTGTCTGAGGCCAACTGTATGCCATGGACACTTTGACACCTGGGGACAATGGAATTTCTCTTCTGACAGAAGTAGGTGGGACTTAGTTTTTCACTACTTAGGCTAGAGAAATGCCAATCTTGATTTTCTTGACTGTTATCAGCACTTGTCAAACTTTATGAGACAGTGAATAGAGTTTCAGTCACTGACTTATTCAACCTTTCAGATTCTGCTTATGAGTTTTGTTTCATTTTCCAAATTTTCCCTCCCCATGGCACATGGGAACAACCATTCTAACTCCACTCTGTTTCTATGACTTCAGTATTTTTGAATTCCACATTATTGAGATCATTGATTATTTATCATTCTCTGACTGGCATATTTTACAAACATAGTGCCCTCAAGGTTCATCCACATAGTTGCAAATGGTAGAATTTTCCTCATTTATGTGGCTAAATAATACTTCATTTCAGTCCATTTTTTGCCTACAGACAGTTGGATTGTTTCCACGTTTAGGCTAAGTAAATAATGCTGCCTTACTGTTTTTGCTACTGGTTTAACCAACTTATGTTCCTACCAACATTGTATAAGAATTTGTCTTTCTCCATACCCTTACAAACACTTTTTCTAGTCTTTTCAGTTATGGCCACTTTAACACATGTGACATAATATTGCACTATAATTTAATTTGAGTTTTCCTGATGACTACTGAAGTTGAGCTCATTTTTAGAAATTTGTTTATTTGCATGTGTTCTTCAGAGAAATTTTTATTGAGGTCCTTTGCCAATTTTAAAATGAGAACATTGGCTTTTTTATTGAGTTGTATGAGTTTCTTAAATATTTTGGATAAATCCTAGCCTTAGGGAGGCCAATGTGAGAGGATTGCCTGAGCCCACAGGTTCAAGAACAGCCTGGGCAACTTGGTGAGACCTCATCTCTACAATAAATCAAAAAATTAGCCAGGGGTGCTAACACGTGCCTGTAGTTCTGGCTACCTGGAAGGCTGAGGTAGAAGGATAGCCTGACCCTGTGACTGTGAACATGCCACTCACTCCAGCCTGGGTGATGGAGTGAGACTCCAACTGAAAAAAGCAAAAGCAAACAAACTATATAAAAATACATATATATATATATATATATATATATATTTTGGGGGGGATATAAACCCAATATCTGATATATGGCTGGCAAATATTTTCCATGTGTCATCTTTTTATCTTGTTGCTTGTTTCCTTTGCTATGCAGAAGCTCTTTAGTTTGACCTACTCCAACCTATTTATGTTTGCTTTTGGTACCTATATTTTTGGTGTCATATAAAGCCTCAAGTCTTATACCATATCGAGGTTGGACACCTGAGAAGACTGAAGGTCTCCAGCGCTGTCCAATATAAACATAATGTTATCCACATATGTAAGGATGAATTTACTTTCTAATAGCCACAGAAATCAAGTAAAATAAAATGAGTCTAATTAATTTTAACTTACAAAGTATTATATCAACATGTAATACCACATTTTTAAAAAGATTTGATACTATAGTTTAAAAAAAAAAAGGAAGATATACAGGTAAGCAACAGACACATGAAAAGGTGCTCATCCTCACTAATCATCAGAGAAATGCAAATCAAAACCACATTAAGATACCACCTAACCCAAGTAAGAATGGCCATAATTAATAATACAAACAACAACAGATGCTGGCAAGGATATGGAGAAAAGGGAACACTTCTACACTGCTGGTGGGAATGCAGACTACTAGTTCAACCTCTATGGAAAACAGTATAGAGATTTCTAAAAGAACTAGACATTGACATTCCATAGGAGCCAGCAATTCCTTTACTGGGAATATACCTGGAGGAACTCAAATCATTCTACAAAGAAGACAATTGCACACTCATGTTTATTGTAGCACTACTCACAATAGCAAAAACATGGAACTACCTATGTAGCCCACTGAGACTGGACTGGATTAAAAAATGTGGTACATATACACAATGAAATATTATGCAACCATAAAAAAGAACAAACATATGGACTTTGTAGCACCTTGGATAGATTTAGAGTTTATAATATTCAGTGATCTATCACAAAAACAAAGAATCGAGTACCACATGTACCCACTCATAAGTGGACACTGAACATTACTATAAGAAAGGGATTGACAGTAGCGGGATACTACCAGGGTGGGGATGCGAGCACAACATCAACAAGGGTAACTGATCTCAAACCAGGCAAAGTGGGGACCAAAAGGAGGCCCATACTTTCCTTGTATGATGTCCACTTGTATAATCCTGATCACATTAAGTTGTAAGATTATATAGATTCTATCAAAGTAAATACATGATTTTATAATTTTAAGTATACTTTCTCAATGTGCTGCTTCTATACTTATGTAAAAAATTAAATACGGGAAAATAATTATTTCTGTTTATTCAGCCACAGTATTGTTTTTCTATTTTACTAATTTGACTAGTTGCCATTTAAAAATTAACAGTATTTTAAAGTTTTTTCATAACTGAATCTGAAACAGGCCTGAGCATATAAAGCATATCGGTAATAAGTTGTTCTTTTCATTGGGTCTTCAGGCAAATCATATAATAGCCTTCTGCCTCAGTTTTCTCATTCCAAATGTTGGAAGAATAACCCACACTGCATAAATGCAATACCAGATTTAATTTCAAGCATCAAAACAGCAATATGCCTTCAGGAAGAAATTTATTTTCAGTGACTAAATCTCTATTATAATATACCACAACAGAAACGTGTTGAATATGAGCTGCTGAATCTATTGCTAGTTGTTTCCACACCATGAATGAGTTTTTCTAAGAGGCTATTAGAGAAAGCTTTGTGAATATAGAATTATAAGTTCTCTAAAATTAAAAATAATCTCTGACTTTGACCCAGTGCTAAACAAAAACATAATATAATAAATTATAATTGCAACATTAAAATAAATAAGTTCTGTGAATTTTATTTTAATTTCAATGTTTTACAAATAAGTGAATTTTAACCTCATCCAAAATTGCCTTCTATCTATACGTCTAAAATAAAGCCTGATTCACTTTCAAGTATATTGATGTTTCGTGTGTATTGTGATCCAAGAACAGTTTCTAGTAATCAAATTAAAAGGAACTAACTCTTTAAGAACATTAGTTAAAAGGAGAAAAGTAGCCCTTGACACTGAGGAGCCGACCTAATACTGACTTCAGCTAGACTTTGGTGTTGTCCTGTTGAAAATAACGTCACAGAACTTCAAAATCAGAAAAGACTACTCTACGACCATGGCAGATCAAAATAAAAACTGAAGCACTCTGTGATCATATCTGAACAAAAATAAAATATAAACATTCTTTGAGACACAAAACTATAAACATCCTCTCACAAGGGTAATATGAATGGTTAACTGATGCACCTTTACCAATTATAGTTTAGTTTCACTCTAGCCTGTCCTCTCTAGGGGGAAGATTTACTGAGATACCTTGATGGCATGGAATTTAAAGTAAACCCTTACTTCCTTGGGTCCTCTCCCAAATCATGCAGACAAAACATAAATCCTATTATAAGTCCTTTCTACCACTCAATTACTGAGATGTCTCACAGTTTAAAATGTAAGTCAAGTAAAAAGAGTTTCAGAAAACTTAAGGTATGTATACTTGTTTCAGAAATAAAAATGCTCACATATTATTTTATGACTAGATTTATTTCTAAAGCAAGATGTAAAATACTTCTCCTTTATGTTAGTATGTTTTATAATACTCTCATATTTGGATATAAACCTTGATATGTGTTTTATTTTAATCATGCAAGCATTGTCACTGATTTATTTAATTGCTTCTGTGTACTTATTTATCTGTTTTCTGGTAATAAGTAGAAATATTTTTAAATGTTTTTTATTAAATTATAAGGTCCTTAAGCTGAGAAACTGTACTTTATATGTTTAGTTAGCTATGAGATTTTTTTTTACTGGTGCAGAATAAATGTTAACTAAATTCTAAACTAATTCTATGAGAAACCTGAGTTGGTTGATGTATTAAACCAGGAACAATAAATACATGTGAGACAAAGAACTAAAAATGTATATGAACAGTGTCAAATTACACAGTATATATAATTCATGGAAAAAGGAAGAAAATAGTTTGAATTTATGTTAGTGAGACCGTATACTAATAGCAGAACTTGAAGTTTATACAAATGGAAATGAAGAAAAAAACTATGAAAATGTTTGTTGAAAAAAAATTTTTAAAGAAAGAAAGAATATAAAGTAATCACTTGAAAGCAATGAAGACACAGACCTCATTAAATCAAATGACTGATTCATTTTATTTCCTAATAAATTGTTGTGTTCATGGAAGTTGCTTAACATCTAGATTAATAACTTCAAATGTCAAGATAGATATAACAAAAATAATACTGAGTAATAAATATCAGGAAGAAATTATTAACCTATTTTGCTTGATACATAGCCAGAATATTTGGAGCACAAGAATTGCATGAGAACATAGGAAAGACAGTGAATTGAATGATGGGAAGCAAGTGTAATGAATACTTGTTGAGTATTTTAGTTTAATTTCTCCTTTAATGCAGAAGAATGTAGATGACTGCAGAGAACATGAAAATAAAAAGAAATTGGAACACATAATGCAAATAAAAGAATGATTTATTAGCACAACTATCATGAAAGCCCAAGATAATAATGGTTTGTTTGTTTCACTTGATTCTCATTTCCTAAACAGCTTATAGTTTTAGGAATAGCATCATATATTTTTTAAACAGCACACTATTTGCTGTTGGAAATCAAATTGGAATATTTGTATTGTGCCTTTGGCAATTACTTTTGCTCTGAATTTATGCTGAAATAATAATAAAAGTAAATACCTATAACAAACATACCATGCACACAGATACGAATATCTATATCTCTCTATATACATATAAAAGCATATTTATTCATATTCGTTTCAGGGTTATAAGTTAGGCTTCTTACACCCCAGACTTTAGTTACAAAGTAATATATTATAATTGTGAAAAAACTTCTTCATTCTTGAAAACAGTATAAAATGAAATACATAATTCATCCTCACTGCTTTTCTAAATTCTAGTATACAATTATGGTTTTATTTTTTTCCCAAACATAAAATCTGTTTTTAAAACTACATTGTTTAGATTTCAATAATTGCAGTGCTTGTTTTTATATTTCCCTTTCTTCAGTGAAAATAACGCTAATAATGTTAATTTTATTCCTGCTGTTATAGTGTCCCACAATTGAAATTATCACATGTAACACAATGACATAAAATTATATAAAGACTAATTAATAAATCACATAATAGGAAACAATAATATTTTGGGGAGTGTCTTTTCTATTTTTTATAATTTGAAAAGAGTATATTTTCCCATTTTAAAATTATTTCAGTGAAAATTGTATTTTATGCTATGTTCTGAGAAAGATTAAACATATAATGGATATTCAGTTTTACTGGTAGTATCTTGATATGTAGCCAGTTTTTTTTCTCTAAAGCTCTGAATTGACAATAATATGTTATTAAGTAATGAACTTCAAGACTACTTCCAACTTAATAATTCTTCAGTCGAGGGTAAATTATTAATACATGTAAATCCTATGTTATTGTTTTGATAATTTTCAGGCTTTCCCTATTGTATGTTGGCTTCTGTAATACTATAAGAGATGTCTGTACCTTCCTCATCGGTCTAATAATGTTTGCCTTGGCAAGACTTATCTAATGGGATTAATTTCCAGAAAATTTAGAAAAAAATTTTGTCATCAACCACAAACTCTGTCCTCTGCTCTCAGTGAAGTAATGAACAGTTCCAGTCACTCCTTCATCTTTGCAGTTCCCCACAAAGAATCAACTATTGACTGAAGACACCCTTGATCTGTCAACTGACCCTAAAATGAATACACCATCCCCAACTTTCAGTTCAAGAAAGATCACACAATTGAAGTGTCCCAGCTGGATTTGGTGTCTCAGTTTGTAATCCCAGCACTCTGGAAGGCCAAGGCAAGCAGAGTGCCTGAGTCCTTGGGTTCAAGAATAAGCCAGGCAAATTCGTGAGAACTCCTCTCTACAGTAAATAAAATTAGCCAGGTGTGGTAGCATGTACCTGTAGTTCTGACTACTTGGAAGGCTGAAGCAGAAGGATCGTGGGAGCCCAGCAAATCGACATTGTGGGGGCTGTGAAGTGTGCCACTGCACTCCAGCCTGGGTGACAGAGTGAGACTCCAACACAATAAATAAATAAATAAGAAATCTCCCAATGCAGAGAGGGCAGAAAGATAGGTGACCAATTCTTAAGTAGTGTTAGAATATTGTGCTTGCAGAAACAGAAATGCAAATACTGCATGTTCTCACTTGTGAGTGAGAGCTAAACACTGGATACACACAGATATAAGGAACATTTACTGGGGACTTAAAGGGATAAGGAGAAAGAATGGTAAGTACTGAAAAACTGCCTATTGGGTACCACACGCACTATTTGGGTGATGGGTTCAATGGAGGCCCAAATCTCACTATCATACAATATTATGCAACTAACTTGTGCGTGTATCTACTGAAGGTAAAAGAAAAAAAAAGGGAGAAAAAAACAAAACAAAACATTGCATTATAGAATAAATCTCTGTGAACCTATTTGATGGATTTTGGATTTTAGTGTCCTGATTTTTTTTTAACCTTAAGAGATGAGTTGAATAATAATGTAGCATAGCCCAAAGAAGGGATATTCGACAATTTTGCTCAAAGCCTTCAACAAAGTGTGTTATATTTATTTAGGATAAGTTTATTTGTTGACTAATGCTTTATTAGTCGATATTGCATAATAATTTATTTTTAGCAGCTCTAGATATTTCAAGCAATCTTAAAGTTGTTAACTTGCCCAATTTAAGCTGCTGAGTATATGACTTTTCTTGTGGTTTAGACATTTCAAGATATTTTAATGTTATAGTTTGTCTTATCCAATCTCAGCCCCTCCACTAATCTACAGTGCATTTATTTTTCCTTTTTCTAAATAAGCAATACCAGTAGTGCCACAAATTTGCCCCTATCCATCTAGCATTTATAGTAGTAGTAACAGGAAATAAAATATTTTGAGATTATGGAACATTAAGTTTTGCATAGCATAGAAGTCACTGTGGACTAGAATGTATTAAAATGTACATTTTATAGTCTTCCAAATAAATTGTATCAATACATATATACACACATACATATTTAACTATATATCCATGTACATCTCAGGAATTTTTAAGGTACAATTATTATTTTATAGAGGCTTGCTAAAATAAATGAGGCACAGTTTAAATGATGAGCTCAAGAGCCACACTGTTTAGAGTCCTATCCTAAATCAACCACTCACTACTAGATGCACTTAAGATTTCTATATGTGCCTGATATCTACTACTTACCTTCTATATCATTGTTTATCCTTTTGCATACACTTCACTGCCCCAGGAAAGTGATTCTCAAAATAAATTCTTGGATTTGTTGCTTATTTATTTGAGGAGCACAGAGATGGTCTCAAAAAGAAATATTAAAGTCTTCCCCCCACTATGGTTGATATAGCTACTACTACAACCAAACATACATACTGCAAACAGTAGTGATGTGCTGGAACCAGATCTTACAAGATTTCAAAAGCCAATTGTACGCTTATCTTCTCAACTTTAGTTTTACTAATATTATGTTGGTAGCATGAAATTGGTCATGGTGAGAATACTTACACCAAGGAAATCAACAAAAACTACAAATCTGTGTTCTCCAACTTTCCCATCCATCCTTTTCAGGAAGCTGTTATATGTATGTATGTATGTATGTATGCATGCATGTATGTATTTTTACCAGTAAATAAAATGGGCCTCAGCAAGTTACTAGTTGGCAGATTGATTACATTTGATTCTCTCTGTCATGGAAAGAGTAGTACTTTGTTCATATAGGGAGCATCATCTTTTCAGTCATGAAGGAATTGTTTTCCCTGCCAGCCTATTTTTTTTAGAATTGTGGGTATATGTGAGAATTTACTACATAAGTAAATTGCAAGCAGGTGAAGTTTGGGCTCCTAGCAAGCTCTCTCCCCACTGGTATAGCACTGTAGAGGACTAGTGTGTTTCTGTGTACCACTTATCTGTCCTCCTTTCCTATTGACCTTCTTCCAGTATCATCATTGCAGACTTAGACAATGTCTTTTTAATGGCTATAATAATCCACACAGTGTTGCACTTTATTATGAAGAAATGTGACAACAGACTCATATAAAAAGGTCTTATAAGAAACCTCATAACCCAGAAGCAGTTAAGTCAATGGAAATGTTGAAAAGTCTGATGAAGACCCAATTTCATCCCAAGAATGGTGATAACATCCTAAGGGTTGGGGTATATACAGGATGCAGTATCAGCATATCTGAAAGCAACAACTAATATCTGATGTATAAAAAATGAATTGGTCCAAGAATCAAGAGATGTATTTATAAGTGGCCCATTTCACCAATACATGTAATTATCTACTTCAAAAATTTTGATTTTTGTCCTCGTGCTCTTGGGCTCAATGGATTTGAAATGTCTAAGATCCAAGGATGAAGTACTTCAACCAGGGACCCAAGGACTGGGAAATGAAGACTCCTTCATGACCATGTTGGGGATCACATGAGCCAAACCAACTTTATGACACCTAAGAATACAATATTTGAGATAACAGTGGGAGAAAAAGATCATGTTTTATAATATAGCATTATCTTTTGTCACATTATTTTAAATCTGTGAATATACATTTTAATTGAACATTTAATATGCAGAAAAATTAAAGCTTAGATTGGTTAAGTAATGCAGCCAGTGCCTAACAACTAATATTTGATTTTATAGTAAATTGGGTTGGAGAAAATGCTGTTCATTTTGTCCATTTAGCTCCCTGTAGACAACTAGAACAAATAAGTTACTCAAGATCTTGCTGAATTAAAAACAATATTATTGCTCGTTTTCCACATCCTCAAAAATGCTGTATTTACCTTATTAATTCATTGTAACTGAGTGACAAAAAACACTTTTGTAAAAGGGAAACATGATTATTTTAATGTGCAAGTAAATTCTAGTTATAGACTTCTGTCTTTGAGGCTATGTCACATGTTTAGAGATAATACTAAACTACATTAAATGCAATCATCACTATGTTAAAGTAAATAATATGGAAAAGTATAATAACATTGAATTCTGCCATTCTTACCCACCTGTTTCTGTGTCATAGCAGCATAGACAGTGAGATGAATAATTATGCCAATATCACACCTATTGTTAACCCACAGTGCATTGCAAGCTAAACAATCCCTTCAACCTCCCATCAGTGGCAAGTGCATAATGAAGTTAAAAGTAAAAGGAAGCTTTCCTCAGAGACCTTATCTCTTATTCCTTTCTAACGTCACACAAGTTTTGCTCTTACTACACAGGTTTTAAAAATCCAATCCTATAATTATTGTTTATCATAATTGTGAAAGTAGTATGCTATTCTGTGAGCTATTTCATTGAGTTATAAAAATGAGGTTCTGACTATCTCATTATTGGAGATCTCATGTCATCTACATCAATGTCAAAGTGTTGCTCTCTTGGTCCAAGCCTAACATCAATCTCTTAACTGAAAATTTACTCTCGAAACCATGTGTTGCCCTTCTCACTGGTATAGATTATTTAAGATGCACATGCTTATCTAAAGAGCTCTATTTTTGTTGTTTGTTTGTTTTTAAGCTACAGAATGGTTTGCGAGAAGTGTTTGTATTACTGTGGACATGAGCTAGATTTGGCCCTAGGATTGCTTGTTTTTAATAAATTGTTTGAACTTCCAGTAATTATACAAAATTAACTATTAAGTTTTCCCACTTATGTTAGGTGGATAAAGTTATTTAATTATAAGTTGTATTTTGGTACAATGAATTTTTAGTGTGACTAAGATGGAACTATTGTCAAATAGACTACAAAACACACAAAAAACTGTAGAAATTAGATTATTTTATCTGCCCTGGATTTTTCTGAAATACTTTTTGTTTAATTTTAAAATTGAACCAGCAAGTGATGGCAAATATTACATAAAGAGTCCTGTTTCTGAGTTAGGTTGATAAAATTTAGATAAATCTTTAGTGAAATGGAAAATAAGTCGGGCTCAGTGTCTCAGCCTGTAATCCTGCGAGAGGCTGAGGTGAGTGGATTGCCTGAGCCCGCGGGTTCGAGACCCACCTGGGCAACTTGGCGAGCCCTCATCTCTACAATAAATCAAAAAAACTAGCCAGGGTGGTAGCGCGCGCCTGTAGTTCCGGCTACTCGGAAGGCTGAGGCGGAAGGATCGCCTGAGCCCAGCAGGTCGAGGCTGCGGTGGCCGGGAGCGGCTGCTGCACTCCAGTCTGGGCGACAGTGAGACTCCAACTCAAAAAACAAAAAAAGAAAGAAAAAAAGAAAAAGAAAATGAAAATAACAGAAGAGAAAGTAAGCATTTGAAAAGAAAAATGCTGATGAAATTATAATGGATTGAAAGACTTCATTGGATCAGGTTTTCTAAAAATATTTGACTATGTAATTTAGTTTAGGCTCACACCAAGACTGTCCTATCGTTGTGATAATACACCCTACACTGTAGAAAATATGTTCAAATATATTAAATTATTTACAGAATCTGAACTCAAATCTTTCTTAGTCACCAAGAATACTGAGAAGAAAAAAAAAAATACAAAAGAAAGCTACCAGACAGCCCTGCTTTGACTTACTGCGTTGTTCCTAGTTTTAGTAAACATTTACATGAAGAGACACATTAAAGTCTTACAGGGCTCTGGCCTTTTCTTGCTCGTACATTTGAGAGTAATAACTTGAGAAATAAAACCCTCGGGAATTTAATAAAAGTGGTTGCAAATCTCCCTGAATAGGCTCACTCAGGAGGTGCTTTACTTTGTGATAAATATTTCTCTCTCCTGGAGTGTTAGAAGTTGTTTGTTGTATCAGAAGAACTACATAAGGATTGAGGTTATGAAATTTTCACTGATCTCTTTCTAAGGTAAGAGCATAATGAGGGGAAGCTTTTATAACTGTTGCATTAGTAATTAGGGGGTAGGAATAAAGCACTCTCCAAGTGTATTCTGATAATACATTCACAGATTTTTAAAAATCACATCTCATTTTTATTTACAAAAACAAAAAGCCTTCAAGAAATATAATGAAATTTTCATTAGCAAAAATTGAATAAAGTTTTATATATATTTAAAACAAGTATAAAATTATATTTATATGTTCTTTTCCAAATATATAGCATTAAATTTAAGTAAGTGAGACAATATTCTTTAAAATCTATATGTGCATGATTAGATGTGTTTAAAACTTAGTAAGACCTACAGTTACTCCAAACATGGTTCTGGGGGTATTTCAGGAAAGCTGGAATGAGAAAATTGATAAAATTAAGTAAAAGCCATATTATTGGGATTTTTATGGTATATATAATGCTATGTGGTTTTTATAAGATTGAGAGTATTTATTATGTGTATTCTGGAATTTTGCATTGTTCTACTTCTGAAGACTAAACAGAAAACTTTATATAATGTTAAAGGGAATTTTGTAATTTGAGATTCCTATGTCAAATTTAGAATGATGATAATTAATAATAGTAACAGATTACTTACCTGTAAATACCACAAATTATGTTGAATCTTCAAGTTACGCTGCTAATATAAATGACTTTAAATGTCAATTGATGCTGTTTGCGGAATAATGCCTCTCCATCCTGTCCCATATTCCTTAAAATGTCTATTTCCAAATCCTTGGAATCTGTTGTTGTGTTACCTTACGTGACAAAGTCAAATTAAGTTTACATGCAGATGAAAATCAATTTACTAATTAGCTGGCATTATAATAAAATTATCCTGGATTATGCACCTGTGCCCAATGTAATTACAAAGGTTTTTAAAAGTGGAAGAGGAAAGCAGAAGACTGAGAGTTAGAGTGATTCTGTATAAGAAAGACTCGACCAGTCTTTACTGACTCTGAAGATGGAGTAAGAGAAACATGAACCAAGAAATGTGCCTGACTTCAAGAAACTAAACAAGGCAAGAAAATAGATTCTTTCCTACAACCTCTTGAAAAAAAATAGCCCTGTAGACAACTTTTTAACCTAATGACACACATTAGGCTACAGAACTGTAGGATATTAAATTTTTGTTCATTTAAACCACTAAGTTTGCGGTAATTTGTGACAACAGAAATAAAAAACACACTGAACAAGTGGGAAAGTCAACATTCCACCAGAGAGAAATTGAGCTTATACTTTGTGTGCTTGAAATTGCATATGTGTCATGATAAAGGAATAAGTGAATGATACTTGAAATCTATATAGAAACATAAGTTTTGTGTCTATCTTGTGCTTTTTAAAATTGTTTTCTTTATGCACTAAATTGCATGGCTACATCTGCCATGGCAACTGTATAATAAGTGTATACTTGTGGATTTTGAATATGTATAAGTGACAGTAGGTAATTTTTCACTAAGCGATGCTGGCTATGATAAAATTAGAGAGAAAAATAGAAGTGATCATGCATTAATATGTAAAAATATTTTATATGATTCTAACATGGAATACATATTTTAAATTTACTACTTATTTTACTTCAGACATGTTACCATGCATCATTGTCAACAATAGTAACATAATTATCAAAATTTAGAATGCTAGACAACAATAAGTCAATTAACATCCAATTGTCAAAATAGAAAGTACAGAATAATTAGAGGAACAATTTTTTGTCTTAATTTTAGAATAATTAATTTCTTACATTTTGCTGATTAAGTACTGTAAAATTTAAGTACTTTAAAATAAACTCAAATATAAAATCAGAGTACATTATTCTTTCTAGTACAATGGGGCCCTCAAAACCCAGCATTTATTTATAAAAAATTGTGTATTTATTTTCACATGGTTAAACTTCAGTCATCTTCAAAGTACACTCTGTTTGAGGAAATACACCTACTGAGATACTTTTTTCATTTCTGAAAACAGTTTTTGAACACATCAATTTTGATTTATCTAATTGCTTCTGCCATTTTGTGTTTCACCTTTTCCACATTGGCAAAATGCTTCCTTTGAGGCCTTTTTTTATTTGAGGAAACAAACAAAAATTGCTCGGGGTGAGATTGGGTGAATAGGGAGAGTAGGACATGGGGGTCATGCCTCTTTGGGTCAAAAACTGCTGAACACTCAGTATGGTGTGAGCAGATGTGCTCCTAAGTCACCCATTGTGAAACTGGCAAATGCATTGAAAGATTCTCCAAAAAAAAAAAAAAAAAAAAAAAATTTACTGAAGCCTTCCACAACCCCTCACTGCAATGATAGAGGGGGTATACTGATGCTGACGGGTTCCTAGAACACACATCTAGTGGGAAAATCCTGTTCCACAAGAGGTGGACACTCCAAAAAATAATTCCAAGTTTTTGGGAGGACTCCCTCATACACTTAACCGTTTTTTTCCCCCATTGATCATATATGTTAACCAAATATTAGATTTGCCAAAATTGGGTTAAATATAATTGAGACATCGTATTTCTCATATATATTGGTGCTTTAAAACATCAAATAAATGATAATGTAGAATGTATCATCACTAATGATCAAAAGAAGTTGTCTAATTTTTATAATTATAGATTATTTCTTAATAGATTTTCTTAATATCTTTCCTACTTTATTTAAAATTAAATTTCAGATCCAGATATCCACATTGCTCTTTCCTACATTTTACAACTCTGTCTTGTAGTTGCCTCTTACAGGTCAAAAAAATAGTCCTGTGAGTAAAGCAAAACCACAAAGTTACTCTATGGGACACTTCCAACGATGTGTAGGCAACAGGAAGAGATCGTTTTTCATATCAAATTTAAAATGACATTTAATAAATCACAGGAGCATTAGCATTAATTAAGAAAGCTATGTCTTTCTTTTCAAGGCAAACTACTATTTTTTTCAAGTTTTTTCAAAATTTATTTATTTATTATAAAGATGTGGGGTACAATTCAGGGTTAGGGTGTACAAACATTGATCATGCAGGTACCCTTATTGATGAGGTATTCCCTTCCCTCCCCTAGCAGTTCCCCTCAACTGCCACTCCCACCCCCTCCTCTGACAGTTTTACACTACTGCCAATCACTTTCTTATAGCATTATAATTGTTAAAGGTCACCTTATGAGTGAGAACATGAAACTCAATTCTTTGTTTCTGTGATAAATCACTGATTTTTTTGATGATAGACTCCCAATCCATCCAAGTGGCTGCAAAGTTCATATATTTGTCTTTCCTTATGGCTGTATAATATTCCATTGTGTATATGTACCACATTTTTTTATCCAGTCCAGTTTCGATAGGTGACACGGTTGGTTCCATGTTTTTGCTGTTGTGAATAGAGCTGCAACAAACAGACATGTGCAGGTATGTTTTTCATAGAACAATTTGAGTTCCACTGAGCATATTCCCAATAGGGGAATGGAAGGTCGATTTCTAGTTCTTTCAGATATCGCCACATTGTCTTCCAAAGAGGTTATACTAGTCTGCATTCCCACCAGCAGTGTAGAAGCGTTCAGCCAACAGACACATAAAAAAGTGCTCAGCCTTACTCATCATCAGAGAAATGTAAATCAAAACCACATTGAGATACCACCTAATCCCCATAAGAATGGCCATCATTAATAAAACAAACAACAACTGATACTGGCGAGGATGTGGAGAAAAAGGAATGCTTCTACTATTGTTGCTGTGTCACTTCAGTCCACTCTTATGTGCCCTCTGTGTTTCTTCAATTCTGCAGAGCACTGAGGTAAATTAGTATCATTCACACTTTTCATTAAGTATCACCCGATTTAGTAATTTTTAAAATTGCCTTTTTTACTATTTCATATATCTTCTTCCAACTTGTAACAATAAATATATTTTTAATAATTTAGATTTCAGTTTTAAAAAGATATAGATCTCTCATCTCTAATAATTGATGATTTATATAAGCTTGGATTTTTTTAAGAATTTGATTGAAAAATTGATTGAAAAATATTGGAAGACTAGGCAGACAAAATATTTCCATGCAATCATTCCTGTTACCTCACAGTCTAAGATTTTGGTTATAATTTATAAAGAAATTAATCTTGAAATAATATGTAATTTTGTCTGAGATTATAAAATTATTAGAACTATCATAATTTGTTCTTAAGAGCACTCATGCATACTACTTTTATAGTTACCAGAGACATTATGCTTTTAAACTGAATATCTTAGAATTTTTCTACTTAACCTGCCAGCAGCATGAGACAATATTTTCATTTTTTCTTTTTTTGAAATAGTCTTTTTCTTTGGCTTCTGTGATGCACAATCTCTTGGATTATCTGCATGGCTCAATTGCTATTATTATTATTATTATTATTATTATTATTATTATTATTATTATTTTGAGTTGGAGTCTCACTTCATTGCCCAGGCAGGAATACAGTGATATGCTCACTGCCACCCCAGCATCAATCTGGTGGGCTCAGGCAATTCTCCTGTCTCAGCCTTCCAAGTAGCTGAAACTACAGGGATGAGCTATCACGCACAGCTAAACTTTATTATTATTATTATTTGTAGAGATGAGGTCTCGCCAAGTTGCCCAGGCTGTTTTTGAACCCATGGGCTCAGGCAATTTTCTCACCTCGGCCTCCCCAAATGCTGGGATTACAGGCTTGAACCACCACACCCAGCTTCCAATTTTCTACCATGTATACTGGTTTCTGTTGGTTGTCAACATTTAAAATGTTATGTTTCTTCAGGGCTCTGAATTGCCCATATCTTCATATCACTCTATACCAGTGTTTTCAACTGGAGGCACCCTGCAAGGGAACACTTGGTAAAGTATAGAAACATTTTTGATTGTTGTAACTGGTGATAGTGCTTGCTGAAGGGGCAGTAAGGGGGTGATTTTTCTACAGGCATCTAACAGGCAAAGGCCAGGGATGTTCCTAAATGTATTACAGCACACTACAGCTACAGCCCCCAACAACAAAGGATTATCCAGACTGAAATACAAGCAGTCCTAAGTTGGAGAAACCCTGGCCTACCTGTTCTTCTTAGGAAAACTCATCTTCCAAAATTTGACTTAGATTGAGTGTTCAGCCTATTCACTGAATGTTCAGCCAAACTTTTCTAACTTTGCCCATATCTGTTTTTTTTTTTTTTGAGTCCCTAACATAAAAAAATCTATATACCTACCAATATCTCCAATTGAATTTAACATAGACACTTCAAATTCCATATGTCCAAGTATAAATGCATAAGCACCATTTGTCTTCCATCCTCAAATAGGCTACTCCTCTGAGGATCCTGTTTTATAGCTGGCACTACCATTCATTTTGATGTTCAAGTTAGAAAAATCATCCCTAAAAAGTGTTTTTCCTTTCTTCAAGCAATCCTGTTTAGTTTACCTCAAAAAATTTGTACTATGTTGTTCACTTTCT
Source organism: Tarsius wallacei (assembly GCA_963574415.1). Classification (NCBI taxonomy): domain Eukaryota; kingdom Metazoa; phylum Chordata; class Mammalia; order Primates; family Tarsiidae; genus Tarsius; species Tarsius wallacei. Next base: position 3,715 of record CAUYQG010054458.1, on the reverse strand, counting down.
TTTATACTTTTGTCTACCTTCCTAGTTCATATTGTTATATTACATTTTTTAGGCAACAGATGCAACTTTCTATCTGGTCTTAATTTTGTGTTGAAAATTTCCTTTGTTCACATCCTATAGAGTGAATTTTTTTTTTTTTTTTTTTGAGTTGGAGTCTCACTCTGTCACCCAGACTGGAGTGCAGTGGCCACTCTCGGCCACCGCGGCCTCGACCTGCTGGGCTCCGGCGATCCTTCCGCCTCAGCCTTCCGAGTAGCCGGAACTACAGGCGCGCGCTACCACGCCCGGCTGATTTTTAAAAATTTATTGTAGAGATGAGGTCTCGCCAAGTTGCCCAGGCGGGTCTCGAACCAGCAGGCTCAGACAATCCACTCACCTCAGCCTCCCAAAGGCGCGGGATTACAGGCTGAGCCACCGAGCCCGGCTTATAGAGTGAATTTTAGTCATAAAGTTATAATGTCCTGAAACAATGAAGTGTTTTCTAATTGATGTTAATAAAATGCCCCAAATTTTTAACATGACCTTAAAGCCAAAATCTAATTTAGTCTCTACCTACCTTCCCAGCCACACCTTATATTACTCTGCCACTTTTCTACTTAGTCATTGTGGAATAGCCCAAATATTTCTGGAAAAAAAAAAACTCTTTCTGAATTTATTTAAAGAGTTTAATGTTTACAGGGGGTCCCCAAAACAAAAAAAAATTATAAAAATATATATTTATTCTTACTTAGTTAAAAATTAGTCACCTTCGAAGTACTCTCCATTTGATACAATACAATTATAGAGATGCTTTTTCCGCTGCTCAAAACAGTTTTTGAATTTGTCAATTTTAATACATTTTAGTGCTCTTATATTTTTTGTTTCACCGCTTCCACATTGGCAAAACATTTTCCTTTGAGTAGTTATTTCATCAGAGGGGTGTAAGGAGGTGGGTCAAGGAGGTTATGCCATTTTTGGCCAAACTCAGCTGAAGACTCAGTGTTGTGTGGACAGGTGTGCTTGTAAATCAACCATCAGGGAATGGACAAATGCGTTGAAAAGAATCTCAAAAAAAAAAAAAATTCATTGAAGATAATTGCAGCCTCTCATAACACTAGTTGGTACACTGATGATGATGATTTCCCAGAATACTTACCTAGAGGGGGAAGACTGTACTATCATGGGCTCATCCTTCAAAAAGTAATTTCGTTTTTATGGGGGGTATTCTCTCTTGTATATTATTAGAGTTATGGTTACATTAAAAGCCAAGATTCACCACTTTGCAATATACTTATGCTATAGAACTGCACTTGTGCCCATTAAATCTATACACATTTTTTAAAAGAACTGAATTATTCCAACAACAGACTCTTTTGAACTTATAGCTTCTTCCTTCCAAAAATATCTTCCAAAATGTCTTCTTCTCACCAACTCTTGCCTCTGCCAAAACTCTCCAAAAAAGGCTTTATTGATCTGTATCAGTTTCCTACTGCTGCTATAAAACTTGACGATGAAATTGGTAGCTTTAACAAAGTGAATTTATTATCATAGTTTTGGAGGTCAAAAGGCAAAACTCAGTGTCCCTGGCTTAAAGTGAAAATAGTTGCAGTGCTGGTTCCTTTTAAAGTACCGGAAGGAGAATTTGTTTTCTTGACATTTCCAGGATTGATACATTATTCATTCCTTAGTTCATGGTTCTGCATTACATGGTCTTTTTTTTTTTTTTTCCTCTCCCTCCATCATCACATCACCATCTCTATTATAAGTACCTTTGAATTACATTGGATCTACCAGAATAATCAAGGACAACCTTTCCATCTCAAGTTCCTTAGTTAATCACATCTGCAAGTTCTCTTTTGCCATGTAGGGTTATGTACAGTAGTCACAGGTTCTAGTGATTAGTATGTGCATTTTTGAGGGCTATTATTCAGTCTGCCACTACTTCCCAGATTAAGTTAGGTCCTTTAATACCTATATTCTCATTAAAAGTTAACAATATCAAGACAAACACAATATATAGTTATCCACTCCTATATTCTTAATAACCAGTGCAATGTCTAAAATAGATTGTGTAATTATTTTCTGAATGAAAGTAAAAAATATTGGCATTAATAAATTAGAATGGCTAATAAATAAGTGGCGGAAACTAGTAAAAATAAGAGAGCGAAGTTAAATGAGACACCCACATATTTTTCCAAGTCTAGAAATGTCGATATCTAAACAGAATTTTAACTAGCAATATTAGTTATCTAACTTATCATTTGCTTTTGTAATTATTAAAGCTTAATATTTTAGTAGAAATAGAATGATATAACCTAACTTAAAGATATGATTTAAATATTTAATAGTTTTGTGATTTTGTTTAATTTTCATTCTGTTTTTCTTAGAACATTTTATTTGTAAAGCATATTTTATTTATTTTATTTGGGAAATAATATTGTTTCCCAATGATTAATAATGTAATGTATGTAAAGAGTCCATTGTCAATTGTATCATGAATGAAATAAAACACAACTGAATTTCTCTTGAACTTATTTGCACGTGTGTGATTTTTGAGATACATATGTGATTTCAGAGAGGGTTATTTTTCATTTGGTGATTTCTATCTTGGTTACAGAATATGTGTTTTTTTTTTAACAAAAATAATATACTGCTGGAAACAATCATCTCAGTACATCTGGATATATTATATGAAAAATGGCTATGTCTCATCATGCCACAATTTGCTAATGAGTAGCAGCAAACTACTATTGAATATCTATTTTTTAAAAAGTCATATCTATTCCTGACTCTAAGACTAATTTGTTTGTTCACTGAGTTATCTTGGATATATTCTGCATACTGAGTTATCCTCAATAGTCCCATCAGGACTTATTATGTGACTAAAAAAGTGTACTCAATGGTTTTTCACATGTTTCTATATTTTTTATCCCACCAATGACAAAATCATGTTATGAATGATATAAGTATAATTTGAGATGAAGGTCTCCTAAATTCAGACAGTTTTAAGCACAAACACTGATGCACTTTTAATATTCTTCTTATGGTGCATTTATACTGTAAGTCCCTACATATGAACCTTCACAATGAGAACTTTCAAAGAGGCGAACATGCGTTTGCATTGTTTGAGGAATAACTGTTAGTTTTGGAGGGACAGGACCCGAACATACAACAACGCATGAAGGTTGCAGTGGTCATTCATAGTGTAATCCAGTACTAACAAATAATCTATGCTGAGAAAAGAAGGGCTACTATCCAGACATCACTGAAGTATTTTTTCAAGGGAGTAGATAGAATTGAATCCAGCAAGGCACCAGAACCTGTGCCATCAATGTCAGGTGTGAGTGAAATTGCAGCTTGCCCTTGGTATCCTATTGCTGAATATCCTTCAGGTCTACCATATTTTACCTCCTTTCTCTACTTCAATCAATAACTCTTCTTCCTGTTCACTTTACGCCAGCCCCTGCATGCCAGCTCTTGTACTGTACTACTGTATTTTTCATGGTACCATACTGATATTTTTATGATTTCTTTTTTCGTTGTTTGTTAATGTATTATTTGTGTGGAAAGTATTATAAACCTGTTATAGTACAGTACTTTATATCTGATTGTGCTAGTTGGGTACCTAGACGAACTTTGTTGGATTTATAAACAAATTGGACTGATGAACATGCTCTTGGAATGAAACTTATTTGTATGGAGGGGACTTACTATAGCATATGATTGGATATCGTGC
>CAUYQG010054456.1:0-16747 GCA_963574415.1 Tarsius wallacei | reverse complement strand
CTTCCTTTGCAGAGATTCTTCAGAAGTGGTCCTTGGTTCTATGTTTTAGTCTAATGTTCAAACCTACTGCCAATTGCTGGTACTTGATTATATTATATTGTAATATACTTGGTTGTATCTTTTTTTTTTTTTTTTTTTTGTGTTGGAGTCTTACTCTGTCGCCCAGACTGGAGTGCAGTGGCTGCTCCCGGCCACCGCAGCCTCCACCTGCTGGGCTCCGGCGATCCTTCCGCCTCAGCCTTCCAAGTAGCTGGAACTACAGGCGCGCGCTACCACGCCCGGCTAATTTTTTGATTTATTGTAGAGATGAGGTCTTGCTTGCCCAGGCGGGTCTCGAACCCGCGGGATCAGGCAATCCACTCACCTCAGCCTCCCAAAGGCGCGGGATGACAGGCTGAGCCACCGAGCCCGGCGAGAGAAGTCATTTTGGAAGTCTGTAGTAACAGTCAGGTTTCCAGACTAGTCCACTCTGTTTCTGGCATCCTGTGGTTGCAAAAGCATGGAACGTCTCTGGACCAAACTTCAGTCAAAGGAAAAAGAAGCGGGGAGGAAAATGGACTTTTCAGAGGTGGAGTAACTCACAGATACAGAGGAAAAGCTGAAGAACTGGGCATAGGAGTGGACAGGAACCAGAGCCATCTAGAGGTTATACTCAAGATACCTAACAACAGGTAAAACACAGACACTGACCAAACGAAACACAGATCTGTGTGAATTACAGGTGCCATCAGAGCAGAGCAGGCGGACGGAAGACAAGCTCTGCCTCTTCTGGCAAGTAGAAACCAGCAGGTTATCTTTTAAGGCAGTGGTTCCCAACCTTTTTGGCATCAGGGACCCTTTTCATGGAGGACGATTTTTGTATGGACAGGGGGCCGGGGGGATGTGCAGTCAAACCTCACTGCTGATGTTAATCTGTATTTGTGGCCGCTCCCCAGCACTCAGCCACCTGAGCTCCACCTCAGATCGTCAGGCATTAGGCTCTCTTAAGGAGAGTGCACCTAGATCCTTCACGTGAGCAGTTCACAATAAGGTTCGCGCTCCTGTAAGAATCTAATGCCGCTGCTGATCTGATAGGAGGCAGAGCTCAGGCAGTGAGTAGAGGGATGGGGAGTGGAGGTAAATAAAGATGAAACTTCACCTTCACTAATCATCAAGGAGATGCAAATTAGAACTACACCGAGATACCACCTAACTCCAGTCAGAGTGGCCATCATCAATAACAAAAAATAACGGATGCTGGAGAGGATGTGGTGAAAAGGGAACACTTCTACACTGCTGGAGTGCAAACTAGTAAAGCCTCCATGGAAAACAGTGTGGCGATTCCTAAAAGTTCTAAAAATCAATCTTCCCTATGACCCTGCAACCCCCCTACTGGGAATATACCCGTAAGAACCCAGATCACTCTATAAAAAAGATACCCGCACACATATGTTTATCACAGCATTACTCACAATAGCAAGAACATGGAACCAACTGTCCTGCCCATCAAAAGAGGACTGGATTAAAAAAATATGGTACATATACACAATGGAATATTACATAGCTATAAAGAAGAGCAAAATCATGAACTTTGCAGCAACCTGGATGGACTTAGAGTCTATAATACTAATACTGAGTGATCTTTCACAGAAAAAAAGACCTGAGTATCACATGTTCTCACTCATAAGTGGACCTTGAACAACTACCGAAATACTATAACAAAAGGATTGACAATAGCGGGGAAACTGGGGGGGGGGGGGGGGTCGTGGAGGTGGGATTGACAGTAGTCGAGATCTGCCTGGGGGGGGCACACTCATCCACAAGGGTACCTGCATAATGAGTATTTGTATACCAATCCCTGAATTGTACCCCACAATTTAAAAAAATAAAAATCAAGATAAACCTTCACATGCTTGCCTGTTGTTCACTTTCTGCTGTGTGGCCCAGTTCCTAACAGACCACAGCCTGGTACTGGTCCAAGGACCGGGGGTTGGGGACCCCATGACAAGGAGACAACGGCTACTTTTTCCCCTCCTGTTGACACATCCTTCAAAAGGAAGGATAGACCATTCCAGCTTGGGTTTTTTTCCGCCTACGGTTTGCCAAAGAGAGAACACAGCAACGAGACCTACATTCTACCAAGCCCGCCAGCTTAATGGAATGATGGTTTTCAAGGGAAAATCAAGGTGCTCCTACCAGAAAATGGAGATTGGACACTAGGTAGACAAAGCAAACATAATTGTGATGAAAGTTACTTAGTCTTTTCCATTCAGGTGAATTGCCTGCTGTCACTTGGTTAGTACTCTCCTTTCTCACATTCTTTTCCCACTTGGTCTAGCCCTTCCAGTCTTTCTCTTCTTCTTCCCGTAGGATCCGAACTGTTGTGTGAATTAAATAGATTTGAGGCGTGTCTTAAGCTAAGGCTATAAGCACCTTTCTGACGTTACTCTTAGACATATGTGTTTTCTCTTTATCAAGAAGAGAATGAGGCACTTCAGAGAGACTATCTATGTGTCTCCTGGTGCAGATGGGATGGCTCCAACATGGTTAGAGGGAGAACATGACAACTCTTCTTGGTGTTACTCCTTGAAAGAGTGTGGCTGTCTGAAATGCAGTATAAGGGAGATTCCTGAGTGAGGAAGAGTCTTTTCTTTTTAGCTGAGGTTTCCCATCCCTTTCAGGCATAGGCCAGCCTTGTCACTTTTACTTGCAGGTGCCTGTAGGTTGGGAAGTATCAATACCTAAATCCATTTTGATAATGAAGGTTACTGAGCTTAAGAACGTGTTCACCGAGCTAGAACTAGCTGCCGTGTGACAGGCTTTTTTCCAGGGCCTTGACTCATGGAGTATCAACACTGAATCATGCGATAATCTCTTCTACATCAAAAGGTTTCATCTGTCTTCACTTTCCCTTGTAGTTGCCATTCCATTTTCCCCATTTCTAGCAGAACTTGTTAAAAAAGGTATGTATGTGTTCTCACTTTTCCACAATTTTCTCCTCCTAATATCTCTTAGCCTTGGCATAATTAGGCTTCCTCCACCACCATCACCACTCCACCAACTGCTCTTATCAAGTTAGCAATGGCCTTTATATTGCCAAGTCAATTCTCAGTCCTTATCTTGTATGACACATTGGCAGTATTTGTAATCACCGCTCATTCCCCTCTTGTATTATATTTTTATTTGTTTATTTATTTATTTTTGAGATGATCATGTCTCAGTGTAGCCTCAAACTCCTGAATGCAAGAGCTCCTCCCGCCTTAGCTTCCCAAGTAACCAGGACTACAGATGCATGCCACCACACTTGACTTTTTTTTTGGTAGAGATAGGGTCTCACTGTGTTGCCCAGGCTGGTCTCAAACTTCTAGCCTTAAGCAACCTTCCCGCCTTGACCTCCCAGAGTGCTGGATTTGCAGGTGTGAACCACCACATCTGATCCCTTCTCTTCTTTTCTTTCTTTCTTTCTTCTTTTTTTTTGAGTTGGAGTTTCGCTCTGTTGTCCAGGCTGTGGCACACTCACAGTCGCCACAGCCTCAACCTGCTGGGCTCAGGTGTTCCTTCCACTTCAGCCTTCCAAGTAGCTGGAGCTACAGGCATGCGTCACCATGCCCGGCTAATTTTTTGATTTACTGTAAAGAGGAGATCTCACCAAGTTGCCTGGGCTGGTCTTGAACCTATGGACTCAGGCAGTCCTCTCACCTCTGCCTTCCCAAAGTGCTGGGATTATAGGCATTGAGTCACCGTACCCGGCCCATTCCTTTTTAGATATACTTTCTTGCCTTGGCTTCTAGGTGTGTGCCCTTGGTTTTTCTCTAACTTCACTGGTCTGTTCTCCTGGTCCATGGTCCTCTTCCTTCTCTAGCAATACTTTCTTTTTTTTTTTTTTGAGTTGGAGTCTCACTCTGTCGCCCAGACTGGAGTGCAGTGGCCATTCCCGGCCACCGCAGCCTCGGCCTGCTGGGCTCTGGTGATCCTTCCGCCTCAGCCTTCCAAGTAGCCGGAATTACAGGCATGCACTAATATGCCCAGCTGATTTTTTTATTTATTGCAGAGATGAGGTCTTGCCAAGTTGCTCAGGCGGGTCTTGAACCCGCAGGTTCAGGCAATCCACTCACCCCAGCCTCCCAAAGTGCGGGATTACAGGCTGAGCCACCGAGCCCGGCTTAGCTATACTTTCTTGCCTGGTGTTTTCATCTAAAGTCTCATGGCTTCAGATATTTCTGGATGCTGTTGATTCCTGAATTGAAATACCTAACTCACACCTCCCCTTTGAGCTTTAGCCGCATAGATCCAACAGTCCACTGGACATTTTACTTGAATGTTTAATAGACATCTCCAACTGGTGATACTTATGCTTATACTGAATTCCTGATCTTTCTGCCCTGAAACTTGCTCAGCCCATCCTCTTCCCCAGCCCAGATGATGGCAATTCTCTTCTCCCAGTTGGTCAGCCCCAACATCTAGAGGTCTTCCTTGACTCCTCTGTCTCTCTCATTTACTAGTGAGTTCATCAGGAAACCCTGTGGACTTCACTTTCAGCTTACATCTACACCTTTCAATTCCTCGCTATTCCACCGTTATCGCTCGGTGTATTGCTCTCCCATATTCTGCCTCTTAACGGCTTGTCCTCCTGTTCTTCGTGTCCTCGCAGTTGGGCAATCTCAACAGAGCTGCCAAATGGTCTTGCAAAAGCATTCATGGGATTGCATCACTGCCTTGCTTAAAACCCTGCAAAGGTTCTGCAATTCCTTTAGAGTTGGAGTCTTTTCGATGACCTGGAAGGTCCTACGTGTGATCTGGTCCCTACTGCCGCTCTTGTGTGTCCCCTGCTCGTCTGCCATGGCTTACTTCTTTTTTTTTCAATTTAATTTAATTTGTATTTTAAAGATGTGGGGTACAATTCAGGGTTAGATATATAAGTGGTCATTGTGTAGGACCTCACTTTGCTCCCCACTTTACCTGGTTTGAGGTCAGGCACCCTTATTACTGAGGTGTCCCCCTCTCCCTCCCCTGGCAGTTTCCCACTACAGCTAATCCCCTTCTTAAAGCATTAATTGCTTGTTTCTTCCCAGTCACATTGGCCTTGCTGTGAGGGCCTTTGCGTAGCTGTTCCTGATGCCTGTAGGGCTCACCCCCTTTCATTACCATTTGACTGACTTATTGACCGTCTTCAACTTTTTGCTCAAATCTCACCTTCCCCAGGAGCCCTACCCGATCCTGACACTTAACCCTGCAGTATGCCCTTCCTTCTGTCCACCCCACCAAACTTCTTGCCAAACTTCCAAATTCCTTCTTTCTCCGGTAGCATTTATAACCTTTTGGCCATATCAATCACTTATGACTTGTGTTCTTAACTGTGTCTTCTCCCACCACAACTGAAGCCTCCGTGGGGCAGAGGTTTCTATTTATTTTGTTCACGGGTGTATTCCCAAGTGCCCAGAATAGTGCCTGGGGAAGGAGCTAGTCAAAACCTAGCTTGTTGCATGAATGAAACAGGGCACTGAGTCTGTGATCTCACCCTAAACTCGGAGACATCCCAGTGGATATGAATTACTGTCTTCTTTTTTTGCAGAAGCAAAGACTAAGGCTCAGGGAGATTAGTAATTTAGTGAGTTCACGAAGTTAGTAAGTAGGGAACTGGGATTCAACAGACTTATTACTTCTAACGTCCTTTTTTCCCAAGCTTATCGCCCATGTGTGTGACGTCTACCTTCAGGTGATTTTCTAACTCAGAAAGATTTTCTTATACTCCCTGTTCTTTTTTTTTTAGATGTAGTTCTTCCCATGGATTGGTTAAAGGGTAGTAGGTAGGGTGAAGATAGCCAACATTTAGTCTAGTATTTTTTAAAATTCCTATTAAATTTTTATTAACTTCTACCACCATCTATCATACCAGAGTAGTCTAGTAAGTTTATGATTCCATCTCAGTTAATTCCCCAAACGACTCTTCCAAATTATGGACTTGTGTCTATTCGCAGATAAGGGATCTGACGTTCCAAGAACTTAAAAAAAATTAAGTGACTTGTGTCACGCTGATCTATTAATGGCATAGCATTTTGGGCTCAGGATGTTGATTCCTGCGTTCCATGTGGGTCCTTCCAACTTGTGAACCTGTGAAATCCAGTTCTGTAACATCTGAATTGCAATGAGTGAACAATGTGACGCCTTCTTCCTGAGACATCGTCTGTCGAGCTGGAGGAAGAATTGGGAGCCCTGGCTGGAGAGCAGATGTAAGTTGCATCAAAACAGAAGCAAGAAAAGTACCTTTGGGATGTGCAGCTTGAGAGCCAAGATTCAACGTCGCAGGCCGGATAGTCCAGAGTGAGGACTTTTTGTTAAAACCGAACGGGGAAAAACTGAAAACCGCGGGAAAGAAGGAAGCAGGAATTCTGGAGGTCTTACCCCTTCCAACATTTCTAATGAGGACTTCAAAGGGGGTGAAAGAGGAAATACCGGGCCTCATCCAGACCTCAAGTAGTAAAGTGGCCGCGCATTGGCTCCACATTTGTACTGTGGCTTCCTCGCCTGCTTTCTCTCTGAGTCTCAGCCATAGGTGACACTGTGGTGGCCACCCTGCAAGCCTTCGCCTGCCCTGTCATCTCTGAATTTATGTAGCACTTTTTGGTATCAGCCCCGGTGATCTTCTCTCTCTCTCTCTTTTTCTTTTGCCTTTGCACCTCTTGGCTCACTCACTTCCTGACAAAATAAAACTATTTTTCATTCTGAAACTGTATTTAACCCTCCTTGCTATTACCAGTAATTCAAAACCAGTAATTCCCCAGACTGCTTAAATTCAAGGAACTTCATTACATTTCCAGGTTGCTAGAATGATTTTCTTTGAGAAATCTAAAAAACCTTCTCACCTTGCATCTGCATATGGAACTGACACAGCGTCTCCATCATCTTGGTGAACTCTTAAGTCTCTCTACAGATCGGTCTATGGCGCTCACCAGTCTCAGTTTATTTCCTGGCAGTGTGACCTCAATAACCAGAAAGTCCTTCCATTGTAGATGCCCAGGAAAACTTAAAAAGTAATCGCTTTGCTGAATGGAAAAGAATTAAGTTTGGGATAGAATGGAGTGAAATCTTATGTTTGAACACTTGCCCTGTCTTTAAATTGTTGCCATTTTAGTGGTGGTACTTCCAACTGAGTGAGATTTTAATCATGTGAAAACATTTCCATGTTGTATGTTTGAACAGATCACCAGTCATGGACATTCAGTTGTGCTGAAGACACTGAATGTTACAATGTGTATATCTTCACTAGCTATCAGAATGCTATCTGAACCAGTTAGACTATTTCTTCACATTTTATGTGAATGTTGGTTCTAGATACACCGGACATATTTTGAGTTTTCAAGATTTTATGTATGTAGAATCAGGCAAATTCAAAAGTATGCAGCAATTCTAAAATTAATAATGAATCTCAACTTGAAATATGTATAGAATTTCAATATTATGTGGAATATAAAATCACTTAGAACAAAAGTTAGTAGGGGAATAAGAATTAGGATAAATATTATTGCATCATACTCTGTAATTTTTATATGGCTTTGCATAATTATTTTACTTGAGTTTTTTCAATACTCTTGGGAAATAAATGTGACATGTTTTATCAGTTTCTTCATTTTATTAGTGAGGAAATTAAGACTAAATGGGTAAATGACAAACTTAAGTTCACATTGCTATACGTAGCAAAGATGGACACAAATATAATAAATGCTCTTGACTCAAATTTGTTACTCTTACTGCTACATCAAATTGGCATTTGATGGACCTCAAATAAATAAATAAAAAATTGGATCTCAAATAAATAAGAGTAGTAACAAATGAGAATAAATATTGATAATCATTATATTAAATATGATTACTCCAAAGCCAGGAAATCAAAACATGAACAGTAGTCTTTTGAAAAGACTGACTTCAAAATAAACTTGAACTACTTTCTTTCGGATGAATTAAAATAATTCTTTTCTTTTAAATGAATTAAGTACTAATGTGTACGGAACAATAAAAAATAGTCATTGCCTTAAAAAAAAATAGATTGGAGGAAAGATGCAATCATGTTCCTTTGGCCTTTGGAGGAGGAAGAGAAAGAAATTGCATTTTCCCTATGGCTAGCAAAACTGCTGAAAAATGGATGAGTCGCCAATTTTGATAAGATCCATGACTGGTATCATAATTTGCAGTGATTCATCTGTGATTTTTTCCCCTTCCAAAATAAGGTCTGAAACAAAACCAAAGCCTTGGGAAAAAGATAACAACTGGCATTTTTATCTCTTCTGTGTGTTCGTATGTGTGTAAAATGGAACTTATGATAGACTTAGAATACATTGGATTCTGGCATCGTAAGCAATCTTAAAGATCATCTGGTCCACCCCCTCACTGCCCTTCCCCCACAGTTCTAGGGTTGAGGGAAATGAGGCCCGGGGAAGGGTCCTCCGACTAGTTCTCGGTAAAACTGGCAACAACATCCAATGCCTGTTTGGCTACATTATGTCCTTGGGATATGACATTTCTTCCTCATGACTTATTTTTAAAAAATTAGAAAAAGCAGGAGTTATTTTCCTCTATTCTCCATCGTGTTTAGTCATGCTTCTTCTCCTCTGACTGGTACATAATCTAACAATATAGTTTATAGATAAATGTGTGGCTCCCAAACACTATACATTGTTCCAAATCATGATGCTTTTAGTCTCTCTTGTTTCTTGGTAAAACCAATGCTCGCACCCTCATGCGAACCTGCAATCCCAGGCATTAATGTCTAGAGGACGTTAAGCTTGTGAGATATATCTGAAGGCGTGTGTCCCCAACCCCCTGGTTGAGGACTGGCACTGGTCCGTGGCCTGCTAGGAACTGGGCGCATAGCAGGAGGTGAGCGGGGCCTGTTAGGACTTGGGCCAAACAGCAGGAGGTGTGGGAAAGCTGAGCTCTGCCTTCTGTCAAGTCAGCAGTGGCGTTAGACTCTCATAGGAGCGTTAATCCTATTGTGAACTGCACATGTGAAGGATCGAGGTTGTAGGCTCTTTATGAGAATTTAATGGCTGGTGATCTCCCACTCCCACTCCTCACCTTGCACAGATCCATCAGAGGAATCACTGCCTGTGACACCAATAGCCTTTTGAAATGTTTTCATTCAGTGATACAAGTTGAAAATCAAAATCACTTCTTTATCCATGTTGTGTTAGTAGGCATGTCTTTATTACATTTGCTGTTAAAAATAAGTTCTGGATGCTTGATATTTTTTTAAGAGGGAATTTCATAGACAGGAAGGAGAAAAAAAATAGTACTTTTTTTGTTCTTGCTCCTTGTGGGGCATCATCTAGTCGAAGAGCTGGAGGAATCATTCTGTGACCACTGGTAAGTATTGCTATAGCAACATTTCTCAAATGAACGTCTCTGCTGGGATTTTTAAGTTACCCAGTTCAACTGCATTTCTGAGCAGGATGCTATCTGTCTTCACCGTGTTTGGAGATATCGTTTCAGATGGAGGCAAGTCTCCATCGATGCTGAAGAACTATTGATATTTTGGGTTTGTGAGTGCCCATGCCAGTTGCTTGTGCTCTTTCCATACCCTCTGCTCTTCCTAAGAAAGGATAAGAGGACATGAGAAAATGAACAGCAAAAAAGGATTTTTTTTTCCTTCTGTTTTCCTTTGTATTTGGTGTGTGGCTTTTTAGAATGGAAGTTCTTTGCAATCAGATATCATGCCTCTCAGACATTTCATTCAACACCAAGAAGCCTTTAGATCAGCGGTCCCCAAATTTTTGGCATCAGGGACTGGTTTTGTGGAAAACTAATTTTTCCATGGATGGAGAGGAGGAGGGAATCATGGGGCATTAGATTCTCATAAGGAGTTTGCAACCTAGATCCTTTGCGTTTGCAGTTCACAATGGGGTTTGTGCTCCTATGAGAATCTAATGCCTCAGCTGATCTGACAGAAAACAGAGCTCACCTCCTGATGTGTGGCTTGGTTTCTAACAAGCCATGGATTGGTACCAGTCCATGTGGCCTGGGGGTTGGGGACCCTGCTTTAGATAGATGTCCAAAGAACAACAGTGGCAATAATGTAATACTGCTAATAATTACTTCTATAGAAAATTTCCATCTTTAAATTTCTATTGGTTAAAGTTTTGAACCCATGTTTGGAACTACAGACACACACCTCAGAGATATAGCAGGTTTGGTTCAAGACCACCACAGTAAAGCAAATATTGCAATAAATTAAGTCATGATTTTCCTGGTTTCTCAGTGCATATAAAAGGTATGTTTACACTATACTGTAACCTGTTAAGGGTACAATAACATGTCTAGTAAACTATGTGTATATCTTCACTAAAAAAACACTTGGCTAGAAAGTGCTAATGGTTATCTGGGCCTTTAGTGAGTTGTAATCTTTTTGCTGGTCGAGGGTTTTGCCTTGAGGTTGATGGCTGCTGACTGATCAGGGTGGTAATTGCTGAAGGGTAAGGTGGCTGTGACAATTTATGAAAATAAGACAGCACTGAAGTTTGCCACATTGATTGACTCTTCCTTTCACAAATGATTCCTCTGTGACATGTGATGCTGTTTGACAGCGTTTTACCCAGTACAACTTCTTTCAAAATCTTCTCGAATCCTGCCACTGTTTTATCAACTAAGTGCATGTAACCATCTGAATCTTTGGTTGTCATTTAAGCAAAGTTTCCAGCATCTTCCCCAGGAGTCAATTCTATCTCAGGAAACCACTTTCTTTGTTCGTCCCTAAGAAGCAATGCCTCATCTAGAAGATTGTAGCAATTCAGTCACATCTTCAGGCCCTACTTCTAACTCTAGTTCTCTTGCTATTTCCACCCCATCTGCAGTTATACTGAAGTCCGGAACCACTCAAAGTCATCCAAGAGGGTTGGAATCAACTTCTCTCAAGCTCCTGTTAATGAGATTTTGACCTCCTTCCATGAATCTTGAATGCCTTCAATGGCATTGAGAATGGTGAGTCATTTCCAGAAGGTTTCAATTTACCTTGCACAGATCCATCAGAGGAATCACTGCCTGTGACACCTATAGCCTTTTGAAATGTTTTCATTCAATGATACAAGTTGAAAATCAAAATCACTTCTTTATCCATGTTGTGTTAGTAGGCATGAAAACCTGCTCTTGACTGACTAGGCACATCGTCAATGAACAGCAACATTTTGAAAGATACCTTTTTTTACTGAGTAGTAGGTCTCAACAGTGGACTTAAAATATTCAGTAAACTATACTATAAAGAGATGTGCTGCCATCAAGACTTGGTTATTTCATTTCTACAGCAGAGACAGAGTAGATTTAAAATAATTCTTAAGGGTCCTAGGGTTTTTGAAATGGGAAATGAGCATTGGCTTCAACTTAAATTCAAGGCCGAATTCACCCTTGACAAGAGAGTCAACCTGTCCTTTGAAGATTTGAAGCCAGACATTGACTTCTTTCTACCTGTAACATTCTCTATGACATTTTATTGCAAAAGAAGGCTGTTTTGTCTGCACTGAATGCCTCCTTCATTGATGACCTTGGCTGGACCTTCTGGAAAACTTGCTTCAGCTTCTCCGTCAGCACTTGCAGCTTCACCTGCACGTTGATGCTATGGAGAAGTCTTCTTTCCTTAAACCCCATGAACCGACCTCGACTGGCTTCTGCCTTTTCTCCTGCAGCTTCCTCATCTCTCTCGGCCTTCACAGAATGGAACAGAGCTGGAGCCTGGCTCTGGATTAGGCTTTGAGTTAAGAAGATGTCATGACTGGTTTGATTTTTCTATTGAGAACACTCAAACTTTCTCCCTATCTGCAATAAGGCTGCTTTGCTTTCTTACGATTTGCGTGTTCACTGGAGTAGCACTTTTAATGTCCTTCCAAAACATTCACAACTTGGCTGTTTGGCCTAGCTATCTCATCTTTGACGTGACTTCCCCCCTGAGTTTGATGCATTTAATTTAAATAGAGAAACATGTAATGCTTTCTTTCACTTGAACACTCAGAGGCCACGGTAGGATTATTTATTGGCATAATTTCAATTTTTTTTTTTGTCTCAAGGACTAGTGAAGCCTGGGGAGGGGAGAGACAGAGAAAGAGAGAGAGAGGGAGAGAGAGAGAGAGGAAGGGAGGGAGAGAGAGAGATGGTGAAATGGCTGGTTGGTGAAGCAGTCAGAACACGCATAACATTTATTGATTATGTGTTCTGTCTTATATGGGCATGGTTCACGGCACCCCAATACAATTACAACAGTAACATCTATGATTACTGATTACAGGTCACCATAGCAGAAAATTCATACAGAAAAACTTTGAAATATGGCTAGAATGACCAAAATGTGACACAGAAACACAAAGAGAGCTCATGTTGTTGGAATAATGATGCTGATAGACTTCTTGCTCAATGCAGGGTTGCCACAAACCTTCAACTTATAAAAAGTATAATACTTGGAAGCGCAATAAAGTGAAGTGCAAAACGAGCTGTGGTTTTACTTGTGCTTATCCGGATTGACTCACTCGAGTTTTTGAAATCTTTCTTTTCTGGCTCGTGTGAGGATTGGGGAACGTCTCTTATCAACATCTCTTATCAGTGCTTATTCATAACTACCATATGTGGTGCTAAATTATTGGAGGAAATTTAGCCAAATATGGGCAGTGAATATTAATTTGCTGCCTAAAATCTCTTCACTTTTGGATCTCAGCGTTACC
The DNA here is from genome assembly GCA_963574415.1 of Tarsius wallacei. Taxonomy (NCBI): domain Eukaryota; kingdom Metazoa; phylum Chordata; class Mammalia; order Primates; family Tarsiidae; genus Tarsius; species Tarsius wallacei. The sequence goes on along the minus strand of CAUYQG010054456.1, from coordinate 4,073 downwards.
TTGACAAGCGTGTCTTTTCTTTCAACGAGGGCTGACCAATGCAGAGAAAGTGAGGATAGGTGAGTGGGATGCTTCTTTGGGCCAAACAGCATAAGAGAAAGTTGCAGTCATGAAATACAGGTTCGCAAATGAAACCCAAGTGGCTTATGGTCACCTGTTCACAATCATAATCAGCAGCCAGCCATGGCTTCAGTCAGCACTTCTAGAAATATATATTTCTACCATAACATGAAAAGTACTGTCATGCCAAGGTTGGAGGCAGCATTGTGTCATGGGTTGCGGCAGTGGGTGTGTTGGGCCTCCTTGTCTCTTTGGGATTGAGCCAAAGGTTGAGAACTTAGTCTCTGAGTGACAGAAGCAGCATCGTTTCAGAGTCTGGGTAAGGAAGAAAGAGCACATTCAAGTGTGGTAATTGAGAATCACTTAATAGTGAACTCTTTACTGAGATATCGGCAGGGCTAAAGGGAACTAATAAGGGACAGAGTACTAAGGACTAGCAAAACCAGGGAGACATTGCCACTGCTCCATCATAAGGGACAAGAGGAGGACATGGCTAGTGGAACCCAGAGAGAGCATCTGAAGCTGTGGAAGAGGGATGCGGGAGAGGAACCGCGGTTTTCAAAAAGGGATGTGACAAACCTGTGTGACCCACAAGTTGAGGGACTCCAACCTCCTCGTCTGTCCGCCCCAGTCTCCCAGTGATGACGCCTATGGCTCAAACTCAACGGAAAGCCAGGGAACAAGAGAATCATTCGACACGGTCTACACAGGGGCGGCCTCCTGGGACATAGAACAGAGTAGAGGGGCTGGAGAGTGGATCTGAGGGGCATTACTAATATGTATAGACCAATCCCTGGCTGCTCTGAGGGAGGTGGTGAATTCCAGTACAGGCAGGGTACTTTCTTAAGAAAAATTGTTCATATATGTGGCATGCATGTGAGTCTTGGTTACATGCATAGAATGTGTAATGATCAAGTGAGGGTGTTTGGGGTATCCACCGCTCTGAGAATCTATCATTTCCATGTGTTGGTAACATTCCAAATTCTCTCTTCTATCTACCTTGGAATATACTGTACAATGTTGCTAATGACAGTCACCCTACTCTGCTATAGAATATTGGGACTTACTTATTCCTCCATCTGAATGTTTGTACCCACTAACCAACATCTCTTTATCCCCCCACCTCCTGTACCCAACCTTTGGTATCTTTTATGCTATTCTCTGTCTCCATGAAATCATTTCTTTTAGCTCCCACATATGAGTGAGAGCATGTGATATTTATCTTTCTGTGCCTGGGTTATTTCATTTAACACACCAACCTCCAGTTCTATCCATGTTGCTGCAAATGATCTGATTTCATTCATTTCTATGGCCAAACAGTATACCGTTACGTATATGTACCACATTTCTTTATCCGTTCACCTGCTGATGGACACTTAGGTTGATTCCATATCTTTGTGAGTCATGCTGCAATAAAAAAGCGAGTGCAATTATCCCTTTGATTTACAGATTTAGGGTTTTTCGTTGAGAAACCTCGATACTGTTTTTTACAGTGGCTGTACTAGTTTACATTCCCACGGACAGCCTATAAGAGTTCCCTTTCCCCCGTGTCCTGGCCAGCATTTGTGATTTTTTTTCTTTTTAACAATAGCCATTCTGCCTAAGATGATATTTCATTATAATTTTGATTGGAATTTCCCTGACGTTTAGTGATGTTGAGCAATTTTTTCATGTTGACCGTTTGTGCATTCTTTCTTGAGAAACGTCTACTCGTGTCCTTAGCTCTTATTATTATTATTAGTGCTGCATTATTTGAGTTTCCTGTATGTTCCAGGTGTTAAGTTTCTTGTCAGAGGAGAGGCAGAGTGTTTTGACAGCTTAGAACCTTTAAAGCTCTAAGCTATGGCAAGGCAGTGGACTTTTATTTCTTGTAACTGAGGGAACTGAATCAATTAACCCGAGGCCTTCGGTGACTCCTTTTCAGGTAAGATTGCCCAGGCTACGATAGTGCTGGGTACACGGCCATGTTACGTAGGAGAGTGGCCCCCATATTTTAGGCTTACACATTTCGTTTACTTTTCTGGCATAGGTCCTGAATCGTATAAAGACAAGGTTAAAAAAAAAATCATGCCCAGGACATTTTAATATTCACCAACATTCTGCTCTAGATTGATCGTTTATGGTAAATTTTAGGTTAAAAAAATACAGCGCTGCCGAGAGTCAATTTTGCCAGTGTACCTTAAAACCACAAACAAAACTAACAATTAACAGTTAAAAATTGTTGGAATGCTGCTGAGTAGTTTTTACTGCTGTAATATTAAAATATGAAACATAAAACATAGAAATTATATTGTTAGTATCACAATTTTATTGATAGAATAAAATCTAACAAAAATATTATCTATATGATATATGGACTATTGTCATTAGAATAGGACATATAAATGAATGTAATAGATGCTCAAGAGTCAGAGTTCTCAGCAAAATTTCTTTTTAGTGATTTTTTAAAGTTTTATTTTTAATTGGCACATGGTAATTGTACAGATTATGGGATGGTGTGATGTTTCCATACATGCGAACATTGTATAATGCTCAAATTAGGGATATTTGTCACCTCAAACATTTATTATGTCTTTGTGGTGACAACAAGATCCTCTCTTCTAGTTATCTTGAAATATACACTATATCGGGCTGGAAGTGGTGGCTCACGCCTATAATCCCAGCACTTTGGGAGGCCGAGGTAAGAAGATTGCCTGAGCCCATGGGTTCGAGACCAGCCTGGCAGCTTTGTGAGACCTCATCTCTACAAAAAATGAAAAAATTAGCTGGGTGTGGTGGCGCATGCCTGTGGTTTCAGCTGCTTGGAAGGATAAGGTGGAAGGATCGCCTGAGCCCGGCAGGTCAAGGCTGCCGTGGCTGGGAGCATGCCACTGTACTCCAGCCTGGGCAATGGAGTGAGACTCTGACTCAAAAAAACACAAAATCTATCTATCTATCTATCTATCTATCTATCTATCTATCTATCTATCTACACACTATACTATTCTTGACTATAGTCACCCTATACTACTATGGAACACCAAGACATTCCTCCTGACTGTAATTTTGTGCCCATTGACTGCTCTCTCCCCATCCACCTCTGCCTTCTACTCTTCCCAACCTCTGGTAACCACCATTCTACTCGGTACTATGAAATCAGCTTTCTTAGATTCCACAGATGAGTGAGATCATGCAGTATTTGTCTTTCTAGGCCATGCTTATTTCACTTAACACGATGCCCTTCAGATTCATCCATGTTGTCACAAATAACAGGATTTCATTCTTCTGATGACTGAATAGTATTCCATTGTGAATATACGGCAGTAATAGATTAATAAATTAGATAGAATGCTCATCCAAATACTAAAAGTACTTCTGGTAGACTCACCAGCATGAATAGTAACAATTACTTTTTATTCATAACAATCAAATGAAATTTAGGTGATTAGCTTTCTTGGTTAGCATTAATGTTTACTCTCAGGTGCCCTGGTGAATCTGCGGCTGATTGAAGAATGGAAATCACAAATCCCTAAGTATGAGTAACCTATACTGTTTTATCAAACAAATAAGTCGTCGTATTACCCTTGATGTCCTGAATGTCATCAAACGTCTTCCTTTCGATATTTCCTTTATCTTCAGGTAAAGAAGAAAGTCATTGGGGGCCAGATCGGGTGAGTAGGGAGGGGGTTCCAGTACAGTTATCTGTAGTGTTGCCAACGTAGGTGCTTGGTGGCAAGTTCGTGAACTGAATGGTCAGACCTCAACAAAGAACGACGACAGCGCTAATGGTCATTCCAGAAAAAAAGTTCCAAAATTGTTCTGGTGGGTGGACTAGGCCCTGGTGTCGGTGCGTAGCTGCCCAAGGGGAATCCTTCGAAGGTGACCATGGTGACATTCAGCAATGAGATATGTAGCATTTTTTCTAGGATGAGTTGACAGATTTTTCAGACCTTGTATTACACTGTATTACAAGACGGAAGATCTGTACAACTTTCCAAACAATTTAATACAGTGTCAAAATAGTATCCTAATTT
>CAUYQG010054452.1:0-18883 GCA_963574415.1 Tarsius wallacei | reverse complement strand
TCTTGATGTCTGGGTTTGTTGCATGTGACCAGTCATTCTGGGGGCTCTTCATTGTTTGTGTTCCGAAGTCTGTTTTCTCAGTGTCTGACCTCCCAGGGGTCTGTGTGAGCCCTATATTCTTCTTTTGGTTTTTCTTCATTTGTGCAGATTTTTCCTCCCTACTTTACCCTTCCCTCCACTTCCCCGTCTTCTTTAATTCTGTTATTCAGGGACAGAGGGGTTGCTTTTACTTCTGTTTGTTCAATCTCCTATTCTTCCTAATATATTTCTTCTTGCTTTGTTCAGTTCTGGAGTTGGACTGTATGTTGAGGGCAGTCCTTGTTGCAGTTTTGAGATTTAATTAAGGGGGAGCTGTGATTCAAAATCTCTCTGCAGATCCTGGTATCCGCCAACAGGTGTATGGATAGTCCGAAACCCACTTCCCACTGCCTTGGAGTCTGTCCATGCAGTGGGGTTGTAGGTTTACTCCCTGAAAGCAAAATGAGGTTAACAGAGGGAAGAGAATGGAGCAGACAGTGGCGGGAAGAGGGGGGTGGAGAGAGAGAGGAATGAGAGGGAAAACAGATGAGTGTACCGACTGGCAAGTGAAAAGAGACACAAATACTGAAACAAATATAAAGAAACACAATAACCACAACTGAAAACTAACAAACAGCCATATAAAAAACAAAAACATACAATGATGCCAGCGTACATGCTGACCAACCTCCTTATTGGCGTGCTATTCCTCTATACAAAGATGGGGTTGACAGAGAAATAAGAAAAAAGGAAAAAAGAAAAAAAAGAGGAAAAGGGATAGATTAACATCAGTAGACTAACAGAACCAACCAAGCACACTCTGAGACTTTTCCTTTAAGTTCAGTGTTCTTTCAGCTTTGATTTCTGTCTGTCTTTGCAGGCTGGTAGAATTGTTCACAGTTAGGGTCAGTTGCCCCTGGCCTGCTGTGAGGTACAGTTCAGACATGGGCTCCCTGCCCATTCTATTACTGAGATCTGGCCTTGTCTATTTATCAAGGGGGAAGAGCATCTGTCATTCCTGTCTTGATGTTGTTACCTTGGATCCCCAGCAGGTGGTGATATCTCACCACTCCAGTAGACCTTTATCTTTAGCTGCTAAAGCCTGCAGTTCGGAGGGGAGGGAGCTGGCAACGGTATCCATGCTGGCTGCTGCCATCTACCCGCACATGGGGGGAGCTCCACAGGCCTGGCTCCAGGTGAGGGGTGTGGCATGGCAGTGGCAGTGGCAGTGGCAGTAGCAGCTGCTGCAGCGGCAATCTCAGAAGATCCTGCTTGCAGGGGCTTCACAGTCCGAAGTTGTGGGTCGCCTCAGGCATGGGTGGACAGTGATTGCAACAGCAGCATCTGCAGCTGCGCAGCAGCCCAGATTGCCGTGATATTTGAGCAGTGGCCGGGTGGCGACTGAGTTCCCTGTGAAGAGCAGGCTGCCGAATATGGGAGCTGCAGCCTGTGGGAGAGAGCTAGGGTCTTTATGAGTGTTCTGTTTCGTGAAGGGTCTCACAGACCATGCTGCCCTGTCACCATCTTGCCGACAGTCCATCCCAAATAGTTCTTTGTTGAGGTGAGTTGTGCTGTGTTCTGTAGCATATTACCAGCATCCCTGGGCTCTACCCACAAGATGTCAGTGGCATCTCTCCAGCTGTGCCAACCATAATTGTCTATAAACATTGCTGAATATCCTCTTGGGTAAGAAATGGACCTTTGTTTGAAATCATAATGTAGGTAAAATACTTACATTTACCATACAACCTAATGAAAACTATCATAGTCATTGGGTATAAGAACTTGATTTGAATGTTCTTGGAGGACTACTTGTGGCAAGAGATTATGTTTATCAATATGAGCTATTACAGTGTCGTTGCTGTTGCTGACACCATCATTGTGGCTTTCACATCATGTAATTTATTCAGAGACTATTATATAAGTCACTTCCAGAACAGTCATGAAAATTTACATAAGAAATAAATATACCTATTTATTTATCTATTTAGTATTTATTAAAAGTAGTTTGATATTAATTTTTGGACACATTAGTTAACACAGATAGAGAAATATTTAATTACAATAAGAATCTTCCTTTGCAGTGATATCTATTCTCTGATCAAGTGACAGAGCCCCAAGACACAATATTCTAATTTCCCCCAATCCCTGAATTATCTTAATGGGCTAATGTATAGATAAATAATAGACAGATCTACAGGCACATTTTATACCAAGTGCAACAGTGACAGATCATAAAAAAATAAATAGGTCAATAGCAGATAAACAGATAAAGAAACATAAAGATATGCCTATTTTCAAGGGTAACTAACAGACCCGATATATCAGAATGGCAAAGAGATATATTTGTTTTTGCAATACAGTTACTCTTTCTTCAACACTAGCTTGTATTGAGATATATAATCTGTGGAAATGCTTATGTAATACTTGATCCCCAATGTGAAGGACAAATATTCTACCAGTTGAAACAGAAAGCCACATATTATTTCATACAGCCTTGAAATACACTTGTTATAAACTAATAGAGACCAAACCAATCAAAGATGACCAAAGGTACTCAAAAGTCAGCAAAAAACCTCCCCTGTTTCTGCATACCCTAGAAAAGGGGTCCCCAAACCCCGGGCCTCAGATGAGTATCAGAACAAACCACAGAGCAAGAGGTGAGTGGCAGATGAGCAAACAAAGCTTCAACTGTATGTATAGCCACTCCCCATTGCTTGCATAACTGCCTGAGCTTCACCTCCTGTCAGATCAGAGGCTGCATTAGATTTTCACAGGAGCATGAGCCCTATTGTGAACTGCGCAGGTGAGGGATCTAGGTTGTACACTCCTTATGAGGATCTAATGTCTGATGATCTGAAGTGGAGCTGAGGCAGCAATGCTAATGCTGGGGAGCAGCTGCCAATACAGGTTAACATAAACAGTGAGTTTTGACTGCACAGAGACCATAACAAATCAATTGCTTGCAGACATAACAAAACCCTATCAGTGAGTGGCACATACTTCAACTGTATAGCTAGTGGCAAACATTAAGTCAGAATCTGTCACTTATTTTATTTACCACTCATTATTTTATTCACCACTTCTATTTGCAGCCCTTTTTGTGAGTTGTATAATATTTCATTATATACTGCAATGTAATAATAATAGAAATAAAGTGCACAATAAATGTTATGTGCTGGAATCATCCCAAAACCATCCTCCCCACACACTCCCGGTCAATGAAAAAAATGTCTTCAATGAAACCTGTCCCTGATGCCCAAAAGGTTGGGGACCACTGCCCTAGAAGGAAAACCCATCCACAAAGGATGTTAATCAAAAAAGGACTCTCTTAAAACTTAAGACTTTTTGAATTCTATATAACTTTTTCAAATGCTCTTGGAGTCTCTGCAAGAATGAAAGGCATTGTAGCTCTTACAGAATAAACCATAGCAAAAGCCCAAGAGGGATAAATAGAAAATTATCTTCAGATCCAAAGGTATAATAAAGAATGAAAAAAATGTATTGAATGCTTACAGTTATTTCCAGAAGAGGACTTTTGTTTAAGTTCTAATTAATCAGTTTTGGCTTCCTAGCTTCAATGTAGCAAGTGGTGTTTATTAAGTGTCTCATGTAACTCTCCTGATAATAACAGTGGCTCTTTCAATGAATTTGATCTAGTTGAGTTGTCCATAGATTAAAAAACCTTTTAACAATATCTGCTGAACTTTTTAATATTTCCCTGTGCAGTCTTGGTCACAAAATCCACTTATGGCCTTTATTTGCTGCCAGACTAGAAAGGTGACAATCTCAACTTTACAGAGTTAGATTCTGCTAGGGATGGTGCCCTACAAGTTTGGAAAGGTAGTTTTATTCAAATAGCAATTCTGAATTTCATTTACTTAACCATATTTCAAGACTTAAAGTGATGCTTTCTGCCCATGTGCTTTCCCAGGGATCATTTTATCACCGATATTATTACTGTTTCCAAAGGGAAGAGTGAGGTCAAGATGAGAAAAACCAAAGGATGAAGATAGGGATAAGAGGTTGCTGTGGAAATCAGTAGGTGTGTCCTGCTCTCATATGAAGCCAGAGTTCCTCATTGGTCTTCAAACCTTATTATTTATGGGACTGTAGAAATTCTGGAGCCTAAAGATTTGTACCACATTAGTGCCGCATACTAATGTCTCCCTTCCTACCTTCTCTGGACACAGATGCTCAGAAACACGTGTAGCCTGGTCTTCCCTTCCAGACCCTGAACCTGTGCTGAGAAACTGCTAGACATGTAATACATCTAGGGTTGAAATAATTCTGCACAGTATTTCTTAATGTACCTCCCAAAGCTCTGAGAAATACACTTCATCTTTTCTCACTCTGTCCCTTTCTTTCTATCGTTGTCTTTCTCTATATTCCTCATCCAAGATATCTAGGATAGTTTTTTTTCTCTCTCTCTCTCTCTCCACACACACACACACACACACACACACACACACACACATTTATTTATTTATATTCTCTCTCTCCCCTCTCCTCCCCACTATCAAGGGTTTATTTTTTAAAATTTATTTAAATAACAAATCAGTCAAAACATGTCAAAGATTAAAAGAGGCAAGACTGTGTCTAGTTTTAAGACCCCTGATATATGAAAATCAATACATCAAAGTTTTAAATATTGTGGTGCAATCAGGTAAGTAAAGGAGATCAGCCTAGGTAGTCTATGTATATCCTTCAACCCACTGAAGTGACTTAAAATCAAAATTAAGACTTCCTTGAGAAAGAATAATTCTGCCTGTGACCTGCAGCCTCAGCCCTTCCCAACAGTCTCCTGCCTGTCATTTCTGACAGCCAACCCTACAGATTTCAGATTAACCTAGCCAGCCCCTGCAGTCACATGAGCCAATTCTTTGAAATCAGATCAGTCTCTCTCTCTCTCTCATTCCCTCTCTCTATGTCTCTATTTCTCCATCTTTCTTTCTCTGTAAATATCTCAGTTTCTGCATCCTTTTTTAAAATTTGGGTGTCTCACACCATCACCCAGGTTGGAGTTCAGTGGCACAATCAAGAATCTCCTCAGCCTCGACCTCCTGAGCTCAGGTGATCCTTCTACCTCAGGCTCTCAAGTAGCTAGGAATACAAGTTCTTGCCACCACATCTGGCTAACTTTTCATTTTTATTTTTATTTTTATTTTTTTGTTGAAACGAGGTCTCACTATGTTGCCCGGGCTGGTCTCGAACTCTTGGGCTCAAGCAACCCTCCTGCTTCAGCCTCCCAAAGTGCTGGGATTGCAAGTATGGCCCACCATGATCTTCCACCCTCTCCTTTTCACTCTTTCTTTCTCTTTCCCACCCTCTGTCTCTCTTCCTTCTGGTTGTGTCTTTGGAGAACTCTGACTATCCATTGACAGATCTGTTTCCTAGAGTCTCCAGGTTCTGATCAAATTCCCTTCCTGATAAAATATTTTTCCAAATCTTTTAAGCTACTAATTCCTGCCTGACACATACATGGAAAACAAAGCCAAATGCTTACTAATGGTCAAAACTCTCTCTCTAAAACAAGCAAACAAAACCCCTCAGAACTGTGTGCCAGTACTTTTCTAGAATACAAGTATTTGTAGAATACTACAATCAAAATGATATACCTAAGGAATTGCTATACAAAAGTAATATTGTAAGCAAATGATGAGGGGGCAATGTGATTACATTAAACATTTTCCTTTCTCAAGTGAAATATTTCACATGTGACAGGATGGTGTTTCTAATATTAAAAATATAAAAATTAATCTTGAAATAGGCACATTGTTCTTCCTAAGTCACTTTTATGCATAAGAAGGTAAAATTTATGTTACTTAACTAGATTTGTTAGTTTCAGTGGACAACTACTTGTTGTAAAGTTGTGCTTGTAACCAATAGTGACTGTAATTAGATGTCAAGTTTAGCTGTAGCTTGAAACCAAAGTGGCATGTCCTGGGAGACACCGTGTCCTAGAAGAGATGCCTCAATGGCAGCCAACTGCTTCTTTGTATAAGCTGTGTTTTTTTCCTAGAAGTCTGTCATGGTTGATATCATCAGAATGTAATCAACAAAAAATAAGGCAGTGCCCAAATGAAAGGTCTGACCTGGCCAAACCATTATATTCAAACTTGAAAATTAAAGGCGTCATAATCTGTCTGCCATGGAGTAAAAGTAGATCTGCAGAAAGAGAGAAAAATGCACCACAGTTGGAGGAAGAGAAAAACGACTCCTGGGGATCCTGAGGGCATTCCCGTTCCCTGTGACTGAGACCCCATTTCCCTCTAACATTTGCTTTCCATGGAACATCCTGCCTTCATTTTTAAATTAAATTTTCCTTTTGAGCTTTACTGACTTGAGATTATCTCTTTTAAATCCAAAAGAAATTAAAGCATATGTCCACATTGAAAAAGTGTACACAAATGTTCATTGCCGAATTACTCATAATAAATAAAAAGTAGAAATCATCGAAGTGTCCAACAATAAATGAAGGAACAATTAAAATGTGGTATATACATAAATGGAATACTATTCAGTGATAAAAAGAAATTAAGTACTGATTCATTCCACAATATGGATGAACTCCCTAATATCATGTTAAATGAAATAATCTGTTCATAAAACACCATATATTATATGATTTCAATGTATATGAAATGTCCAGAATAGGCAAATATATACAGACCAGAAAGTAGATTTGTTATTTTCTAGAACTGGGAGGTTGGGGAACATGAGGAATGACTCCTGTTGGGTATGAAGTTTCTTTATCAGGTAATGAAGTATTCTAAAAGGTACTATGTTGTATGCACAGTTCTCTGAATATACTAAAACCACTGAATTATATACTTTAAATAGCTGAACTATATGGCATGTGAATTATATTTCAATAAAGCTGCTATTTTTAAAAAGCAAAAAAAAAAAATACAACTACAGGACACTAACTTAAGTGTCTGATGAATACTGGACTACTATAATGGCTAAAATTTGAGAAACTAACTTGGTCAATTAAAATAAAACCTCAGATGTCCCAAATGTGCCATATATCAGGACATGACAGTATATCCAACTTGGAGTGCTTGTATATATTTGTCTTTAGTGTCTTGCTTCAGAACACCTTGTACTTTAAAACCTTAGACATAGGAAGATATTTTTAAGATTATCTAGTTCTGTAAATCATTCAATTCAGGAGTCCTTTCTATAACAGCTTTACCTAATAAGTATATTTGACCCATTTGAGGGGAGGGAATGAAAAACTGCCTTGTATCCAATCAGCATTTTTTTTCTGGGGAGATCTCACTGTGTGACTCTGAAAAAGGGGAATGTCTACAATCCTTTGAAGATGTCAGATGAGACCAGAAATTTCTTTCCTGGTTTCTGCCAGCTCATGAATAGGAAGGGGAACTAGATTTGACCCTTTGAATTTCCTGCCTTGATGTTTGAATCCAGGAGCAGGGACAGGAGAACAGAGCTAGCAGTGAGATCCCTGTGTTGGCAGCCCCAGCCCTCAGGTCACAGCCATATTGGCTTCTCTGGCAAACCTTGGCATCATGGTCTCCCTAGACTCCGTTGATTCTTACTAGTTTCCCTCATCGCGGTTTCCTTCTTCTCTTCTTATATATTTTGGGAAGAACTCATTAATTTTCAATACATTTATTTTCTCTTTAAGTTACATCAATTTTCTTGCTGTTATTTGCAACAAAAATACTCTGGCTGATGCTATAATAGAGGGTCAATCAGTCCCTCTATGTCCTGCCAGACACAGAGAGCTAGCTCATCTCTCATAGGGCAGTCCACTTCACCTTTGTGTAGCATGTGTTAGAAAGACTTTTCCATGGTGCTTTTAGTCATTATTTACAGCTTTATCTTCTGCAAACATAAGATAAATCTATTGCCTTTATTCTCAGCTACAAGCACCATGGAGTCCTTGAAAATTAGATAAACTCATATACATATTCATATTCATAAAAAAGTGAAAGGGAAAGATATATAAAATAGAAAGAAAAAACTAGAAAAAGATAAATGTTTAAAAAAAGAAATAAAGAGAAAGAGAATCCAAATGGTTCAGACTAACAGTCCCACTATCCACATGGTGAGCAAGTGCCTTAGACTGAACACAAAGTAGACACAGCCATCCTGCTTGCCTTTTTGCTTTTGTCCATTGCCATCTCCGGGGGTGAGCATGACATCATCCTGAACTTGATCCTTGTACCTTCATACAAACACGGCCCTGAAGTACCAGCCATCCTCTGCCTATGGAGCTCAGCTGAAGATGCAGCAATTGGTTTCTGCACTGGAAGGGAATTGGCTGTGCTGGGAACACAAAGAGCTTCCCCCCTGCACTTTGAAGTGTTTTTAGAGATGCCAAAGGGTAATTCTGACTACTTATCACCAAGGCTGGAGCAGTATTTTTCTCTACAGAGCTCAATGACTTACTAATTCTCCTGTTTCTTTCAGGTCTGTACTCAAGTGATAGTTTATCCAAAAGAGTCTACTGACCATAAAACTGAAATAGTAAACTCTGCCCTGGCCACTGACTCTTCAACTGTCTCTTCCTTGGATAATTTTCCCAGTACCTCATTTTATCATCTGCCCAGCCACATTCACTTGTGACTGTGTTTATCTTCTTCCCTCTACAAGCTTTTGGATAACAGGAATCACATCTGTTACTTTATAGCTCCTTCACCTACAGCAACAGCTGTTAAAGAGAAAGTGCTCAATAAGTACTCAGTGTTCTGCCTCAGTTTCTGTATCTCTAAAATAAGGTTGAGAAGTTCCTACTGCAGGGGCCTAATGTGAGTATTATATTCATTCATATATTCTACAAATATTTATTTAGAAACTTCTATGTTGCAAACACTGTTTTATTTAGCAGAAACACAGTGATATAAAAATAGAAAAAGCCTTTTCTCCCAAAGTACATAAATACTTAAATAACAAGTGTATTTCAGGCAGTGAGGTGTGCTGTGTAGAAGATAATGGGGGACGTGTTTACACTGATATGCATCTGTTAACTAAGGTCACAATAATGCTGAAACTAATCACAACACCACAGAGGCAAAGCAATAATCATTTCTGTAGCCATGTATTGGTGGGTGACCTAGGGGTTAGATGATCAACTCTGGGCCTGACTGCGGTGCCTCATCTTTAAACGGTTGTGGCCTGTGTGTCTGTCACCTTCATCCTAGAAACAACTAGGTAGCTCAGGTATGTCCCTTGCACAGCAATGGCAGTGACTTGTGCTATGAAAAAGCCAAGGCCTCTTAAGCCCACCTGTACAGTCACCTGCCACTTACATCACATTCTATTCCGCACAGATTACATGGCTGAACAAAAGCACAAGACATGAGTAAATATGTTTCATTGTCTCCTGTTTCATTGACAGGAATTTTCAGCTCACAAGGCAAGTGGCATGCACCCAGGGAAGTCTTAAGGAATAAGTGTCAATTATGCTATTGGTCCCAGGGGACCTACTGAATAGGCAAATACTCAGGGAGCACCTGAATGACAGGAGGAATCCGAACCAGAAAATATCAGTGTTGGAAATTTCCAGGTTGAGAAAAAAGCTCCAGGAGAGGAACTAATTGAAAGAAAGCATTAGGTCATTAATGAAACAGAAAATGGCCTGTGAGTCCCAGGAGTCTTGAGAGAGGAAAAAAGCATTTGTCTGCACTTGCTGAACTCTGGACTGGGGGTTTCTAGGGCATGCTGCTCCTGAAGACACTTGAGAAACATTGTCCTAAAATGCTAACTTTGCCCTGCTTGCTCTGTCAAAAATAATGAGGTAAGAATGTAAAATAGCAAGTATATTAAATAGCAAGTACACAGAACTTGTCATAGAGGTAATAAATGCTGGAGAATTTGGGCATAAAGATGGGAAGCAAATTCAGTTTCATTCCTCAGTGATCCATCCCATTAGTCTGTCTCTTCTTGGATTCTGACAATCCAGGGATCTTCCTAAGCCCCCGGTCTAGTCTGTGCTTGTGACCATTGGGTAAAAGTTATAAATTGTATTTAGCTTTAGGTACTTTGATCTTTTGTGCACATTTACTTTGCTTACGTCATTGAAATTTCTCTCAGTGGACAGAGATGCCAACTAAATGCCTCAAGTTTTTTTTTTCTCATGGAAAAAAAATCAGGTTTTGAAAAAAAAAGTCTCTCAGTCTTTCTTCGGGAATTTTTGCTGACGTGCTGTACGTCTTCAGATTCTGAGGCAGGTGGCTGATGTTTTCATATACATCGGCTATATTCTTCTCTTTCTCTAAGTGGTAACTTCTCTCCATAAGTACTTTTCTGTGAAATTTTGTCCTATATTTTTGACATAATGCAGTGATATTTTCAGTTTCTGCTGATGATTTGAATCTCACTTCTAAAAGTCATGTTTTCTGACTGCAAAGATTCTTGCCAAGTTTGGGACTTTTTATTGGAATTGCATGCTTCATTTATTTGATTTTCACTGGAGAACTCTTATTACTTCTGGTATTTCTCCTTCTAGGGGTTTTTAAATGAATTTGAGCAAGCAGCTTGGATAACTTTTTCCAAAGCAGTTCTTACCTACTTTGTTCAGGAAGTTTCAATTCTCTGATTTTCTCTTTAAAAAAAGTTAATGGCTTTACTGGAATTATTTTGCATATCATAAAATTTACCCATTTGAAGTGTACAATTTGATGATTTTTAGTAACTTTACTGAGTGGTGCAACCATTATAATAGATCAGTTTTAGAACATTGGCATCATAGTGCCATAAAATCCCTAATGCTCATTTACAGCTAGTCTCTGCTTCCAATCAGGCCTGTGCAAATGTTAATCTACTTTTTGTTTTTACAAATTTGCCTCTTCTTGACATTTTCTATAAGTGAAATAATACCACATGAGTTATTTTGTGCTTGGTTTCTGTCACATGACATAATATTTTTTGTTTGTTTGTTCGCGTTAAGTTTGAAAACAAAGTTTATTAGAAAAAAGAGAGGAAAGAAAGGGAGACATGCCAGAACAGGCATGGGCGAGACAAACCGCCAACATAATGTTTTTGAGCTTCATTCAGGTTGTAGCATATATCAGCAGCTCAATTATTTTTGTTTCAGAATGGTATTCCATTGCACAGATGCACCACATGCGGTTTATTTATTCCCAAATGTATGTACATTTAGTTTATCATCAGTTGTTGGATCCTGCAAATAATACTGCTGTTGACATTCACATATAAGCATTTGTGTGGACATAGTTTTCCATATTATGAGGGTTAGAAGCAGAATTCCTAGGTTGCATGGTACTTTTATGTATAACTTGTTTAGGAACTGAAAATCTGTTTCCCAAAGTAGCTGCTCCATTTTACATTCCCACCAGCGATGAATAAGTTTCCCCTTTCTCAACATCTTCACTGACATTTGGCATTTTCTCTCTTATTATATACATTTTTAGCAAGTATAAAATTGTATTCTATCTTATTTTTAATTTCCATTTTTCTAGTGATGAATGATGTTTAACATCTTTTGTGTATACTTTTTAGCTATCCCTATATCTTCTTTGGTAAATTTTTGTCCAATTTTTGCTTGTATTTTTGTTATTTCATTTCTTAATGATGTATTGTAGAGTGTAAAAGATTTGAATTTAGCAAATTTTTTTTCATTTGTGGCTAGGCTTTTTTGTTTTCTACAACTGGTTTCAGAGCGGTAGGCAGCCATGATGCTAAACTGCAGCAGGTTATTTCTCACAAACTTCCTGGGGATGGGGCTCTTTCTATAGAGTGAGTTTCAACTCAAGTCAGTGAGTGGCAGTGCCCCCTAGATGACACTTTTCCAGCATACAGTGAGCAAACTGGGTAATGACAAAACCCTGGAAATGAAACCTTTTGAAGAGCTGTCCCCAAAGTCAACTGCTACCAACCTTGCTGTTCTTAAGCTCTAGTAAGTCTTCTTGAATAAATCCTCTTCAGATTGTAGTAAGCCTTTGGTTAATATCCAGTTTCTAAAATCGTTGATTTCGACAATTCTGCCAGAATTTATTTTGCTTTTATGGAAGAACAGATTTACAGAGGTCATCAATCTGCTGTTACAGAAATCCTACCAGATTAATTTATTCTTAATATGTCTTTCCAAGTTACCACCCTCCACCCTACCTTCTTGAGGGACAAAAGGAATATCAGTCATCCTCAGAAAGGTTTCCTTCAGAGGCCAGTCTTTATAATTTCAAACGTTTCAATGACTAAAAGATGGTTTAAATGACAGCCAGCTATGCTACAGTTTAGATCAGTGGTGCATTTTCTTTTTAATGCTAAGGACATTTCCACTATGTGATTATATCAGTGCCATTGATCTGCTTACCTATTGATAAGCATTTGTGTTTTCTTTTTTGACTGGTAAAAGATAAACCTATGGTGAACACTTGGATGAAGGTTTTCTTTACTCAAAAAAATCATTTTACAATTTCATGTAGTATAGGTCTTTTAGCAAGGAATGCTCTCATCTTTTGTTTTCCAAAAGAAATTTGCTGTCTCTCTGCATTTTTGTAATATATTTTCATTGGGTATACATATTCTCTTAGCAAATTTCAAGTATGCAACACAGTACTGTTACAATCATCACCATGCTGTATATTATATCTCCAGAAAATACTCATCTTGAATATTGTACCCCTTACCAATATCTCTCATTTCCTTCCACCCTCAGTCTCTGGCAGTCACCATTGTACTCTCTTCTTTTATGAGTTTTACTCTTTTTTAGATTCCACATAAAAGTGAGATCAGGTAGCATTTGTCTATCTATGTACTGCTCATTCCTTAGCATGATTTGATGGCTGAGTGCAAGACTTAGGGTGCCAGGGGGATTCTCTGTGGAACTGCCTCATCCTCAGCTTTCAACAGGCCCTGAATACCTGTACCACAGGGGGCTCTCTGCCTTGTCCACTCCTTCCTCTATTCTTACTTGATGCTTGGAGCAAAGCACGTGGTGTTGGTGTGGGGGTTTCACAGTCTGTTTCTGATGTTTCAGTTTCAAGAGCATCCTGTGCACTTATGACCAAGGTAAAACTTTTTCAGCATTACTGATTCTCTTTTTAGTGGCAGACACATTCTCTTTTGCATAGGTTTTAGGTCTTGGGTGCAAACAAGGTTCCTGCTTCACCACAAGGACAGTCATAGTCTCTTTTGTATCAATACAGAATCTTGGCCATCATAAATTTCCTGCCCTTCAACAATTACTCAGTAAATTTTCCCTAGTGTTCATAGAAGTTATAAAAGGAATTTAAAAATCTATACATCAGCTACTACCAACCAGTCCTTAAAACTGAGAACATTATCTTCTCATCTTATGTTGCGTATGTAATTTCATTTGAGAGAAGAGGGTGAGAAACCAGCAACTGCATTCCTGCCTCCCAGTAGCAGCATATCACCTCCTCCAGGATTTTTCCTCTGGGCGGGGGAGGTCTTAGTTCACCTATACTTTAGGTCACGTGGTCTTCCTCATGAACACCCAGTGGAGGGCCATGAAAAAGAGCTGCTGAGCAGGAGCCTACCCTAACCCCATGTTTAGGGCACTCTTAGGTATCCTAAACTGACAAAATAACTCAATTTTGTCTTTTAAGAACATGTTTAAATTTATTTCTTTTCTTGTCTAATGTTGTGGCTGCCTTTTGTCCTATTGTGCTGTGATAAAGGTTGTGTGCCTTTCTATGCAAAAGGGGCTTGTCACTCTGAAATTTAGCATACCTATTTCCAATAAGATCTCTGTCTCCAAAGGTATTGTTGATTAGCCATCTTATTTTCCTATTTTTAATACTAGAGTAATATTTTCATGCAGTTTTCATCTTCCCAAGAGAAAGCTAAACTTGATAATTTTTTGAATAGAATCAACTAATTAATGGAATTAATTAGTAATCATGGCTATGTCTACAGTGTCATGTTCAACAACAAATGTTTCCCAAAGTAATTAAATTGGAATAATATGAGGAGAGGAAATGCCCAGTCAGTAGTACTGTCAAGAGTACTAACAAGCCGGGCTTGGTGACTCAGCCTATACTCCCAGCCCTTTGGGAGACCAAGGTGAGTGGATTGCCTGAATCCGCGGGTTCGAGACCCGCCTGGGCAACTTGGCGAGACATCATCTCTACAATAAATCAAAAATTAGCCGGGCGTGGTAGCACGCGCCTGTAGTTCCTGCTACTTGGAAGGCTGAGGCGGAAGGATCGCCGGAGCCCAGCAGGTCAAGGCTGCGGTGGCCGGGAGCGTGCCACTGCACTCCAGTTGGGGCGACGGAGTGAGACTCCAACTCAAAAAACAAAAACAAAAACGAGTACTAACGAGATTGTTTCATCAATAAACCCACTGGGACAAGGGCACTTAGTATCCAGGGCTGGCATTGATTTATTTTGTGTGCTGTCAGTTGAGCCATTCTAACTTCCTATGCCTCAGTTTCCTCAAGGAAACAGAGAAACAATATAACCCCATTTTTAATTTGATCACAAAGCAGATATTTGGGGGAAATTGGTCTGTGAAAGGGAGAAGTTGATGTGGCAGTCACTTTGTAAGTAACCTGCATTTTCTCCATCTAACTGCTAGTGCTGGAACTTTAGGTATATTGATCTGTCTCCTGAACAGACATTATGGGGTCACATACACATTGTGGCTGCTGTCTGTAGTTTATTGGACTGTTACATTTCCATATTTCTTAACAAAAAGACAGTATAACATGTTTATCATGTTTTCAAGAGGTGGGTAATGGTATTAAAACTTAAATATTCTTCTGGGATAAAAAAAAACAAAAACCAAAAAGACAGTATAACCTTTACAGACATGATTTCTAATCCTCACTTCCCTACTATATTAATAATATGGTGTTATACAACTTTCTGTATTTTGCTGGTCTGTATAAAAAGAGTTACATGATATTCTGTCTGTAAAACACTTAAGGCACATTGTCCACATGAATGTTCACCAAGTAAGTTGATGTCACGATCACTGCTTTGAAGTTTTCTATTGTATGCTTGGCCAAATGACTAGTCATTACTGTCTCACCAGAGGCAGGAGACTAATCCCCAATGCACCTATTATTTTTATTTATGTGCTTGTTTGTTTTTATTTATGTGCTTGTTTGTTTTTAGACATTGTGCTAAAACATATGAGCAGAGTAGAGACTCGAGCCCCACAGTCACAACAACCAGCTTGAGAAATTTCTGAACCCATTGGATTGGTTAGAGGGACCTTGCTACAAGCCTGGGTCTAGAAGGCTGGAAACCGGAGTGTCTTTACTTTCAGTCCTGGGTAAAAGAAATGTCATCGCTTATCATTCACAAGAAAGCCTTAAACATTAGAGGAGTTGTAAATATTTCAGTGATCTTTCCACTCTGGTAGAAACAGGCAATACTATTCTCATCCCTGTGTCAGCTCCGAGTGCAAATTCCTCTGATCCTTTCAGACGCTCCTTCGCCTAGCCTTGGGTAATTTCCTCATGTGTATGTGCCGATCAGCCCTCTGTTGAGTAATTGAAGCTGGCCCTCTGAGCATCTCAAGAGTTTCTTCTCTGTGTGGCTTTCTCCTGTTGGTTAACTCTGCTTCTAAATCCAGCTGCCTTGGTCTCCCCAGAATTCCTGATCCATGGCACCAGCTCAAGGAATTGGTCAGGTTTCTGAGCCCCTCTCTCTGTGCAATGCACAAAAAACTCTTCAGGCAATGAACTGGGGCAACCATAGGGTTCACCTGGCTCATCTTCCATCTCTCAGGAATCACAATTCCACATGACCTGATAGCTAATATCTTGAAAACCATGTTTTTATATATTCTGTCCTTTTTTCCAAGTGAGAGGATGAATTTAGTCCTGATTACTTTGCCTTGACTATAAGCAAAATTCCTAACTGCATAGTTTACTAAGGTGAAAATCCAGATTTTTACAGGATATCGGTTGAGCACTGTGGCTTCACTTTGCACATTTTCTATTCCACCCAGTTCTCTGGACACTTTTTCGAGGTACCCTACACTCACCTCCATCTCCTCTATTTACCCACCCATCCACTCACACTGTTTTCCCCTGTCTATCCTTGTATATCCCTTTTTCTGGTAACTACATTTTTATATTTTTTTCAAGGAATCATAATTTGACCACTATCTTTTCCTATGACACATTCTTTAAAATTACTTGATAATCAAAGATTTTCCATCCCTAACCACAGTGATAGTGTTAGAAATGGGTATAAGACTGAACACATGTAGTTAAGCTCCTCCAAGAGATATAAATAGTTCTCTAATGGTTCCAGTGAAATTTCTGTGGAGGGTTCTTATTGCATGTGTTCAATTACATGCCCATTTCTGGTTAGGGATAGGAAATGGTTAAGAATAGGAAATTCCTCTTTACATGTGCGTGCTTGGAGTCAGTATGCTTTGATAAGTGGTAGAATGAAAGCGTGGAACTGTCAATAGCCACATTTGTGTGTGTGTGTGTATGTATGTGTGTGTGAGAAAGAAAGAGGAAGGGAGGGAGGGAGAGAGAGAGATTTGGAAAAAGAAGGTAAATTCCTTAGGGCATCAACTGAGTGCCTGCCTTAAGATATATACTAGAAGTCAATTATTTTGCGGTTTCCATGTAAACTAAATTTAAAATTTTTATTTTAGATTTTGGATATGCATTTTTAATCTGCAATGGTTGAGTTTTAATAGCTGGCATATAAAATAATCCTAATGTAACATCCACCATAAAATTGATTACACATCACTTTGCTGCCAGGCCTGCTCTGTACCAGGCAGTATAGGTTCTGGATCATATCAGCACCCAGAATGCCTCATCTAAGAAGGAGTGAAGCCCTGGCAATTCTTAGAAGGCATGACCTGATCTGTACAATCTTTTTTTCCCCAGGAGTCCTGAAGCACAGTATGGATGGGTACGGAGATAGATATACCTTTTGACAGCAGTTACATTGACCCCTACTGCTTGCTTATTTTAATTTACTAAAACTGGATACATTTGAGGGTGGAAGTGAAAGAACCCCAAATCCTTAGGTCATGTAAAATGTACAAACTCTTACAATGTTACTTTTCCCCTACTTTCCCCTTACTGCAGAAAGAGCACAAGACAGTGTTCCTAAACATAATTTTTTAATAAAGTGTGATACTTTGGCGGAACAGACAGAAGAAAACAAGTTTCATTAGCAGTTTTATCAATTGCTAGTCAGTACTTCTCTTTCTCTGGGATCTGGTCATCGGTGGATCACCTGGTCCTCTGAAGGCTCTTCCAGAGCTGCACTGGGAACAGAAGGGGCATGAGAACCATTTGATAGAAGCTCTCATTTAAATTCAACTCCGGCTAACTGGTGTTTCTCTGTGTCTTTTTCCCCACCGGGACGGAGCTTTCTCTCGTTGGACAAAAAGGCTAATTAATTATCTCAAACTTTTTTCCTCATGGGAGATAAGATGGTTTTGATAAAACCAGTGTTTCTTTCTAATTCTGACTCAATCCATTTCATCTCTTCTCTGAGTCCCCAGCCTCAGAGGGGCCTGGTTGCTGCTTTTATTTACTTCCAAATGATTCTTCCAAATGCTAAATGATAAATCCATATCTGATGCTTATGTTCTCAGTTCTGTTTTAGAGTTTTCGTGTTTCCATGGAAGCTTCTGGATCTCACTTGCAGGTGAGCATTTGCTAAATGAACAGATTCTGTTCGTATAGGAGACCTGTTGTTTGAGTTCTAAGACATTTATTTATTGGATTTTCTTTACTGTGTGTGCTCTAGTTTATTTCCACTTTTTCTCCTTTTAGGAGAAAGCACTTACATTAAAAGCATAAATGACTTTCTCAAAAGTGACTTTGCTTAATGAACAATATAGTCCTTTTTAAAAATTTACTCCATATATTAAAGATTTTCATCTTCTTTGTTATCTTATCTAAGGACAGCAGGTAGATGTACTATCTTTAGTAATGTTTCTATCAGACACTAGAAGCAAATCTATCCTTTATGATTTTTCTTCTGTATTCATTAGAATTTTGAAACATTTTCTTCTGTCCATTCAGATCTCTCCCCCTTTCTTTCCATCCTTCAAATTATTGTAAAATAAATTTTACATTTTTCAAAAACTAGGATTTTCACTCAACCCTCTAAGATTGTGAATTATTCCTTTTTCAGGGTCCTAAGCTAGTTTTCACTTTGGTAACTTAGAATTGTCAGACTTTGTCCTCTAGAAACCATATATAGCTTTGAAAATGACCCATATACACTCCTCACCAAGCAGAGAGGGGATGATCTTTCTACTTAATTTTTGAGAAGATCTCTTTTACCCATACATAAAGATATTGGCATATTTATATTATTATTAACTGATGTCAACCTTAGTGTATCCAACTTAGTCAAAGAGCCGGGCTCTCTTGAAAGCAACTCAAGGCTTTCCTAGGTTTATGGTCTCTCTAAACGTGTTAAGAATTTTACAGTCTTCTTCAATGATCGTCTTTCATTACTTGCTTTTTCCATTTTAAATTATGCATTTTTAAAAACTATTAAGACTTACCATCATCTCCCCAGGAAGCTAGAGAACCCAAGCACTGCCTTGAGCCTTCCAACATCCCAAATGCTAAGACAAAAGCTGTGTATAAAGGTTCCTGGCTATCGGCAGACCTGGCATGGTATTAACAGCCTCACACAACTGCCTTTGGTTGCTAAACCCCAGCTTAGACCTAACAAGACCATATCGGGCAATGGAGACTATTCAGTTTAGAACACAAGCACCGCCAGGCTCGGTGGCTCAGCCTGTAATCCCACGCTTTGGGAGGCTGAGGTGAGTGGATTGCCTGAGCCCGTGGGTTCGAGACCCGCCTGGGCAACTTGGCGAGACCTCATCTCTACAATAAATCAAAAATTAGCTGGGCGTGGTAGCGCGCGCCTGTAGTTCCAGCTACTTGGAAGGC